>JADBJO010005158.1:35000-37500 GCA_016801955.1 Conus betulinus
GTTGTTGTTGTTGTTGTTGTTGTTGTTGTTGTTGTTGTCTTCTTCTTCTTCTTCTTCTTCTCTTCTTCTTCTTCTTCTGTTTGTCTGTTTTGCCCGTCTAGCTGTCTGTCTGCTCCACTGCCTGTTTGTCTATCTGTTTGTCGTTCCGTCTGTATGTCAGCCTGTCCGTTTCCCTGCCTCTGTGTGTGTGTGTGTGTGTGTGTGTGTGTGTGTGTGTGTGTGTGTGTGTGTGTGTGTGTGTGTGTGCTTGTCTGTCTATTTCTGTCTGCCTTTCTACCTATCTGATGCCTGTCTGTCTGAATCTCTCTCTCTCTCTCTCTCTCCTCTCTCGTCCCTCTCTCCTCTCTCTCTCTCTCTGTGTGTGTGTGTGTGTGTGTGTGTGTTGTGTGTGTGTGGTGTGTGTGTGTGTGTGTGTGTGTGTGTTGTGTGTGTGTGTGTGTGTGTGTCTGTCTGTCTGTCTCTCTATCTCTCTCTCTTTTCCTCTTTGTTGCCATATTGACTTGTGTGTTGTCCATATGCTTCCCCCCCCCCCAGGTCTGGGTGGAAAAAGCAAAAATGGCGCAATTTGCTTATCTCATTACCTGGTAAAAATAAATTTCGTTCGTTCGTTCGTTCTCCTCTCTCTCTCCGCTCTCTCTGGCTCGCTCATTCTCTCTCTCATCTCTCTCTCTCTCTCTCTCTCCTCTCTCTCTCTCTCCTCCTCTCTCTCTCGGTCTCTCTCTTGCTAAAAAAAAGGGCGAATGTTTTTTTCTTTTCTTTTTTTTTTTTTTTTTTTACTCGTTTTCCCACCTTCCTTCCTTTCCTTTTTTTTTTCACATTTTGTTTCATGTCTGCTCAAACACTCTGCTTTTCTACAAGTACATATGTGACCCGGCACACTAACCCCCAAACCCTTCTCCCATCCCTTCTCCACCTCTTTTTACTTCTTCTTCCCTGTCCCCGCTCCTCCCCCTCCTGTTTTCACCCCCCCCCACCACACTGCCTCTCCCTCCCCCTCCCCCACCTTCCTCCTTCACTCCTCCTGACTTTCACACTCATAGGTTTACCCCTCAGTCCTCCCACACACACGTACCATCCACCCCACACCCCGCATGGTGTCTGTGGTCCCTTCCCGTTTCTAAACATTGTGTTATTTCTGTTCCTCACACGTCGTTCCTTTCTTCCCTTCAAGTTTAGGATGCAGCACCCACCTCCACTTCCACCCCACCCCTATTTCCAACCCCCATCATTTCTTTCCTCCACCCTCCCCCCACCCCCCCCCCCTCCACACCCCGGTGTGACTGTGTTCCAGCCTTTCATCCAGCCTTTATTATTCACACTGTTCTGTGACGCCAGCTGACCTGGGAGGTGCAACGGTGCTGCTGCGGACACCTCATTAGACGCAAGGGGAAAAGGAAAGAAAGTGTGTGTGTGGGATGGCGGTGGGGGGGGTGGGGAGGGGGGAGGGAAAGTGGGGATAGTAGTTAATAAAGTAAGTAAAGTAGTGGAAAGGGGAGTAAGTTAAGTAGCATTGCAGGCAGTCAGACAGAATACAGGTTTGAGGGTAACACGTCACACCACCTTCCTCGTGCACCACACCCAGTACATTTCTTGTCAGCCTACCCCCCCCACCCCCCCCACACACACACACACACACCCATCACCCCCTCCCCCACCCCATCCACTGCTGCACAACAAACATAAAGGAAAACAAAGCAGGAGGGAAATTTTTTTTTCTTTTCCTGGAAAGAAAAAGGGTTGGTGATGAATGAGAGGTAGAATTATGTTCAATGAGGGTGTTTGTGTTGGGAACTGCTTCCGACTGTCTGTTCGTCTGTCTGCGTGTCTGTTTGTCTGTCTCTGTCTCTGTCTGTCTGTCGGTCTGTCTCTTCCATCTCTCTCTCTCTCTCTTCTCTCCTCCTCTCCTCTCTCTCTCTCTCTGTACATGTTAACCAAGTTTTGACTGTCAGTCTGTCCTGTCTGTCTGTTTGTCTGTCTGACAGTCCGTTTGTATGTCAGTACATTTCCTCTACCATGCTGACCGTCAGCCTCATTTTTTTTTCTGCTTCTTTGTATACTTTTTCTTTCTCTCTAATAAATACCCATGCTTACAACTGTGAATGAATGTTTGGGTATATGTATGCATGTGCAATATGTCCATTACTCTCTCTCTCTCTCTCTCTTGTCTGTCTCTCTCTCCTCTCTCTTTCTCCCTCTCTCTCTCTCTCTCCCCCCTATCTCTCCCCTCCCCTCCCTCAACACCCCCCCCTCTCTCTCTCTGTGCGTGTGCGTGGCAAGCGCGCGCGCGCGCGTGCGTGCATGTGTGTGTGTGTGTGTGTGGTGTGTGTGTGTGTGGTGTGTGTGTGTGTGTGGTGTGTGTGTGTGTGTGTGTGTGTGTGTTTTAAAATAGGAAGGAAAAAGGCATGCAAAGAATGAACAAATGAATGACTGAATGTAAATGAACAAACGAACGCATACCATGAACGAACGAATGAATGACTGAATGAAATAATAAGATAAG
>JADBJO010005158.1:40000-45000 GCA_016801955.1 Conus betulinus
ATCGGCCCTACGTCATGGACAATCCACAGAACTGCCACCTCTCAAACCTCCCCCACACTCACAACACGCACCCTCTTCATCTGCCCTACGTCATGGAATCCACAGCCACCACCTCCCCCACCTCACAACAACAACACCTCTTCATCTGCCCTACGTCATGGAATCCACAGCCACCACACCTCACCACACCACGGGGGACAAACACGCACCTCTTCATCTGCCCTAAATCATGGAATCCACAGCCACCACACCTCCCCCCACCTCACAAACACGCACCTCTTCATCTGCTGCCCTACATCATGGAAATCCACAGCCCCACACACCTCCCCCACCTCACAACACTCCTCACCTCTTCATCTGCCCTACGTCATGGAATCCACAGCCACTGCACACCTCTCCCACCTCACAACAACACCTCTTCATCTGGCCCTACATCATGGAATCCACAGCCACTGCACCTCCCCCACCTCACACACACGCACCTCTTCATCTGCCCTACATCATGGAATCCACAGCCACTGCACCTCCCCCACCTCACAAACACGCACCTCTCTTCATCTGCCCTAAATCATGGAAATCCACAGCCACACCACACTCCCCCACCTCACAACGCCGCACCTCTTCATCTGCCCCTACGTCATGGAATCCACAGTCACCAACACCCACACCACATCCACCCCTCCCCCCACCTGACAACACGCACACCTCTTTCAGCACTCTCTGCCCTACGTCATGGAATCCCACAGCCAACTGCACCTCTCCCACCTCACAACACGCACCTCTCATCTATGCCCTACGTCATGGAATCCACCAGCCACTGCACCCTCCCCCACCTCACAACACGCACCTCTTCATCTGCCGTTCGTCTGACACCAGAGCTGCAGGTGCTGATCCTGTCAAACGTGGGTGTCTCGGTGTCTGTGAGACACAGCCAATGCACAATGCCCTGACGATCCTGGGGATAGCACTTGGGTTCAATGGCAGTTACCAGTTTTAAAAAATGAGAGCAACTGGCATCACTGGAACATGTTCTAACGAGAAGGATCCACGAACACAGCAGCTTCAGCAACGCTACTGTAAATTGATATGACACATCAACATACAAACCAGTAGCTTCAGTAACGGCACTATAAATTGATACAGGAGAACAAGCAACTCTTTCAACAATAGCTTCATTAACGCAGAAACTATAAATTGATAGAAATAAAACAAAGCTACAGACAACAGTAACGGTACTATAGATTGATAAACAAGAACTAGCAACAGTCATACTGCCCCAGTAGCAGTAGCAGTAAGTAGTAAGTATTACAGCACCAGTAAGTGCACTATAAGAGTAGCAGCAGAGGCAACATTCAAAGTAGTCGTTCTAGCATGGCAAGGCAGCCCCTTTCTCCATCAATAAGTAGTACATAATAGTAGTAAGTAGTAGTATAGTAGTAGTATATGTAGTAGTAGTAGTAGACAGTAGTCGCATTATTACTACTGGTTGTAAGAGCAACAGTAGTATACCAGAGTAGTATACAAGTAGTCATATACATGGTTGGATGATTTGTTGTTGTTTTTGGTGGTACTGGCTTATGTTATTTCTTCGGCATACAATAACACACACGGCTATGACTGCTGTTGTGGCTGATGTGTTCTTGAGAGAGAGAAGAAGAACGGGAAGAAGAAGAGAAGAAGAAGAAGAAGAGAAGAGGAGACGAAGGGGAAGAAAGAGAATGCAGAAGAAGAAAGAAGAAGAAGAAAGAAGAAGAAGATAAGAATGATGATGACCCTGATGATGATGATGATGATGATGGATGATGATGATGATGACAGAAGAAGAAAGAAGAGAAGAAGAAGAAAGAAGAAGAAGCCCAGAAAGAAAAGAAAGAGAAGGAGAAGAAAGAAGAAGAAGAAAGATTTGATAGAAGAAGATTGATTGATGATTGATGATGAGGAATGTGATGATGATGAGGATGATGATGGATGATGATGATGATGATGATGAGCAGATGATGATGATAGATGATGATGATGGATGATGATGACGTGAGAAAGAGAGATGGGAAGAAGAAAGAAGTGAAGAAGAAGACGAGGAGCGAGAGTCAAGAAGCAGAAGAAAGAAGAAGAGAAGACGGGAAAGAAGGGAATGAGAACGACGAGAAGAGTAAAAGTAAGAAAAAGAAGGAGAAGGAAGACCCACCAAGGAGAAAAGAGAGAGAGGGGGAGAAAGAAGAAGCAGGATTAGAAAGTAGAAGAAGACGGAGGAGAAGAGGGAGCAAGGAGGGGAGAAGGAGGGAGAAACGAAGAGGGGGAAGGGAAGGAGGAGGAGGAGGTGAGGAAGAGGAGAGGAGAGAGGAGGAGGAGAGGCGAGGGGGTGTTGGTTGTTCGAAGGAGAGAGGGGGAAGGGGGCGACATAAGGAAAAGAGGAGGAAGAGGACGGGTTGTCGAAGGAAGAGCAAGACATAGAAAGAATTAGAAACATGAGGAGTAGTTTAAAACTGTCACTCACTGTTCACGTCCACACTGAAGATCTGGAAATTTCAGGGTCACTTCACTGTGCTAACGTTTTTGTTGACGGAGAGGGGAAAGGAAAAGGCTGGAAAGGCGTGATGGACCTGGATGGGTTGGGTGGGTCAGGTATGGAGAGAAGGGTCGTGCAAAAACTGGTTGGTGGGATAAAGCTTAGATGGTGGCCCACACATCCATGGCAGTGGGCCCAAATGGCTGCATATTTTATTTGACGAAGGAGAGGGGACTGGGGGGGACTTCAGAAACCACCGCGCGTTCTTGTACCCTCCCCACCTGCACATCGTCCATCTCTGGGTGTTTAAACGCAGCACACCGACAGGGGCCTCTGACCACACAGCGGGGTGGTTCTGAGCTGATCCACGTGGTGTCTGTGTCTGTACCACCCAGTCCTACAGGGTCACCGGAGAGAGTTCTTGGAAACTGGCACACCGTTTGTCCTTTGTGTGGTTCGGGCGACAACTCTAAGCAGCAGAAGCGGGGGGCATATGTCAGTGGCGGATAGCTATTAGTGCTAGTGCCCGAGAAGTTGTGTTAGGTTGTTAGTAGTAGTAGCAAAAACATGCAGAAACCACAGCGAGCAAGTGTAACAATCGTAATACTTGTATCGTGTCGTAATGATGATTAATGTAGTAGGAGGAGCAGGAGGAGGAGGAGCAGGAGGAGGGAGGAGGTAGGAGGAGGAGGGAGGCGGGCGGAGGACGAGAATAAGAAAATAGGGAATTTAGAGAGAAGAAAGAAGAAGAAGGAAGAAAGAAGAAGAAGAAGAAGAAGAAGAAAGAAGAAGAGAAGAAGAAGAAGAAGAACCGTAGATCCTCACCACAGATCCATTTTCTGTACATATTCCACATTCGATCTTCACATAAATCCTCACCACATACCCTCACCGACAAAACTACAGCAGGGTTAGCCCCAGGGTATTAACTTTCATATTTCCAGCAACCAGTCCTTCAAAAGGGGGTTCAGCAGTTTTTGTGCAATTTGCTGACAGGACACACAAATAAACCAAGGGGGATGGCGATGATGAAGGCGTAACCTCTTTGCTGGAGAAATAACCACTGTTGTCTTGTCTTGCTACCACTTGTCTGTTGTGCAGACCTGCACTTCTTGAGAAAACGTTCGCCTCGATGGAGTTCGATCATTTGGCCACGATGTGCTGACAGACAACAAAAAAAAAGCAGAAAGAAAAAAAGAACCAGAAAAAAGCCAAAAAAATAAAAGAAAAAAAAGAAAGATAAAGGACAACACACACACACACACACACACCACACACACACACACACAACACACACACGCGGCGACGCGAGCGCGCGCGCGCGCTGAGCGCGCGCATTTGCAGCGCACGCAACGAAGGCACTTCTCTCTCCTCTCTCTCTCCTCTCTCTCCTATCTCTCTCTCTCTCTCTCTCTCTCTCTCTCTCTCCTCACACACAGACACACACACACACAGACACACACACACACACAGACCAACAGATACACACACACACACACACACACACACACACACACAACACCACACACACACAAGAGAGCAGAGACAGAGAGAGACAGACAGATGAGACCAGAGAGAGAGAGAGGTGCGGAGAGAGGAGGGGACGAGTGGATGGGAGGAGAGAGAGAGGAGAGAGAGGAGCTGAGAGAGCGGGAGAGAGAGAGACAGAGACAGAGACAGAGACAGAGAGAACAAAACAAAACAATAAGAGATCGGGAGGAGTAGAGAGTGACAGGCGCGGATGGAATTAAACGAAGTGTGCAGGGCAGTTTATTCTCATCATTATTCATGTTATTGTTGCTGTTGTTTGTTGTTTGTGTCCCCTTGTTTTGTTTCCAGGGCACTCTTTATTCCGCTCTTGCTCACTTCGTATGCTATCCTTGTCTCATTAACATCCAATTATCCCCCCCAACATCACCCTCTTTTTTTTTTTTTAACTCCTCTGTCTCTGTCTGTCTGTACTGTCTGTATGGTTGTCTGTATGTATGTATGTCGGTATGTATGTATGTATGTGTATGTATGTATGTATGTATGTATGTATGAGCACTCTGCCTGTCTGTCTGGGTGTCTGTATAATCTCTCTCTCTCTCTCTCTCTCTCTCTCTCTCTATCTCTCTCTCTCTCTCTAAATTTCACCGTCTCTCTTTTCTTTTCCCTTTCTTTTCCCTCTTTCTATCTTCCTTCCTCAGACTTCTTCCTCTTCTGACACTTTTCCTTCTTTCCTTTCTCTGTCTCGTTCTTTCCTTTCTTTAACCTCTCTCGCTCTCTGCTGTTCTCCGGAAACACAGACACCCAATGACACGGACACACTCAAACCCTGAACCCACCCTCACCACCTCCCCTCGATCCCGTTCCAACCCCCACCCTCACCACATCCCCTCTTCCCATACCACCAAAATCCAAGTCAGCCCCGACCAGCCCACAGCCCCCAACCCCACTTGCACCAGACAAAACATGCCCGCTCTTCACCCCCTCTCAGCTTCATCACCCCTAT
>JADBJO010005158.1:50000-52500 GCA_016801955.1 Conus betulinus
TCAGAAAAAGAAAAAGAAAGAAAAAGAGAAAAGAAGATAGAAAGAAAAGAAAAAGAAGAAGAAGAAGAAAGGAGGAGGAGGGGGAGGAGGAAGAAGAAGAGAAGGAGAGGAGGGAGGAGGAGAAGAAGAGGAGAAAGAAGAAGAAGAAAGAAGAGAAAGAAGAAGAAGAAGAAGAAAGAAGAAAACAAACAACAACAACAACAACAACAACAACAACAACAGCAACAAGAACAACAAGAAAAAGGAAGAAAAAAGACGAAACCACGCAAATCTTCAGCATAGACCGTCACCACTGTTCCTCCCCACAGACCCCCCACACATCCTCACCAACGATCCTCACCACAGATCCTCACCACAGATCCTCACCACAGATCATCACCACAGACCTTTACCTCTGCTCCTCACCACAGATGCTCACCACAGATACATACCGCATACCTTTACCACAGATCCTTACCACAGATCCTCACCACAGATCCTCACCACAGACCTTTACCACAGATCCTCACCACAGATCTTCACCACAGATCCTCACCACAGATCCTTTACACCACAGACCTTTACCACAGATCCTCACCACAGATCCTCACCACAGACCTTTACCACAGATCCTCACCACAGATCTTCACCACAGATCTTCACCACAGATCCTCACCACAGATCCTTACCACAGACCTTTACCACAGATCCTCACCACAGATCCTCACCACAGATCCTTTACCACAGATCCTTACCACAGACCTTTACCACAGATCCTCACCACAGATACATACCACAGATCTTCACCACAGATCCTCACCACAGATCCTCACACAGACCTTTCACCACAGACCTTTACCACAGATCCTCACCACAGATCCTCACCACAGATCCTCACCACAGATCCTCACCACAGACCTTTACCACAGATCCTCACCACAGATCCTCACCACGGACCTTTACCACAGATCCTCACCACAGATTCTTACCACAGATCCTCACCACAGATCCTCACCACAGACCTTACCACAGATCCTCACCACAGATCCTCACCACAGATCCTCACCACAGACCTTTACCACAGATCCTCACCACAGATCCTCACCACAGATCCTCACCACAGATCCTCACCACAGACCTTTACCACAGATCCTCACCACAGATCCTCACCACAGATCCTCACCACAGATCCTCACCACAGACCTTTACCACAGATCTTCACCACAGATGCATCACCACAGACCTCACCACAGATCTTCACCACAGAACATCACCACAGACTTTTACCACAGATCCTCACCACAGAGATCCTCACCACAGATCCTCACCACAGATCCTCACCACAGATGCATACCACAGACCTTTACACAGATCTTCACCACAGATGCATACCTCAGACCTTTACCACTGTTCCTCACCACAGATGCATACCACAGACCTTTACCTCTGTTCCTCACCACAGATGCATACCACAGACCTTTACCTCTGTTCCTCACCACAGATGCATACCACAGACCTTTACCTCTGTTCCTCACCACAGATGCATACCACAGACCTTTACCTCTGTTCCTCAGTATAGATGCATACCACAGACCTTTACCACATATGTTCAGCACCACAGATGCATACCACAGACCTTTACCTCTGTTATCACCACAGATGCATACCACGGATCTTTATCTCTGTTCCTCACTACAGATGCATACAACAGACCTTTACTCTGTATCCTCACCACAGATGCATACCACAGACATCCACCACTGTTCCCACCATAGATGCATACCACAGGGACCTTTATCACAGATCTCCTCACCACAGATGCATACCACAGACATTTATCACAAATACTCACCACAGATGGATTCCACAGATTTACTACGGATTTTACCACCACTGATGCTTACCACAGACCCTCACCACAGATCCTCACCGCAGAGAGGCACATCATAGATCCTCACCGCAGATGCACATCATAGATCCTCACCGCAGAGGCACATCATAGATCCTCACCGCAGATGCATACCACAGACCCTTACCACAATCCTCTCCTCAAATGCACACCATGGACCCTCACCACACAGATCCTCACCGCATATGCACATCATAGATCCGCAGGGTCCTCACCACATATCCTTATTACAGATCTTAACCTAGATCCTACCACAGGACCCCAACACTTACTCTCACCAAAGATCCTCACCACAGACCACAGATTCCATAGATCCCTACCACAGGACCTCAACACATACTGTCACCAAAGATCCTCACCACAGATCCGCAGCCTGTTGCAATGGCTCCGTCCATATGTCTACCAAGTGTCGTTCAGATTGATGCAGAGGTGTTTGTAACTGTGCTGACCGAGAAAGAAACAAACCAAAGAGAGGTGTAAAAGAATAACGTCTTTAGGTAACATAACTAATGCTGCCTTGCTTCGCTATGTCTGTTGCAGCAGCAGCAACAAGAAACAGCAGCAGCAACCACAACAGCAACAAACAATACCACCAGAGGCAGTAAGAACAGC
>JADBJO010005158.1:57500-75000 GCA_016801955.1 Conus betulinus
TCACAACACGCACCTCTTCATCTGCCCTACGTCATGGAATCCACAGCCACCACACCTCTCCCACCTCACAACACGCACCTCTTCATCTGCCCTACGTCATGGAATCCACAGCCACCACACCTCTCCCACCTCACAACACGCACCTCTTCATCTGCCCCACGTCATGGAATCCACAGCCACTGCACCTCTCCCACCTCACAACACGCACCTCTTCATCTGCCCTACGTCATGGAATCCACAGCCACCACCACCTCTCCCACCTCACAACACGCACCTCTTCATCTGCCCCACGTCATGGAATCCACAGCCACTGCACCTCTCCCACCTCACAACACGCACCTCTTCATCTGCCCTACGTCATGGAATCCACAGCCACCACCACACCTCTCCCACCTCACAACACGCACCTCTTCATCTGCAGTACGTCATGGAATCCACAGCCACCACACCTCTCCCACCTCACAACACGCACCTCTTCATCTGCAGTACGTCATGGAATCCACAGCCACTGCACCTCCCCTACCTCACAACACGCCCCTCTTCATGCCCTACGTCATGGAATCCACAGCCACTGCACCTCCCCCACCTCACAACACGCACCTCTTCATCTGCCCTACGTCATGGAATCCACAGCCACTGCACCTCTCCCACCTCACAACACGCACCTCTTCATCTGCAGTACGTCATGGAATCCACAGCCACTGCACCTCCCCACCTCAGAACACGCACCTCTTCATCTGCCCCACGTCATGGAATCCACAGCCACTGCACCTCTCCCACCTCACAACACGCACCTCTTCATCTGCCCTACGTCATGGAATCCACAGCCTGTACACCTCCCCCACCTCACAACACGCACCTCTTCATCTGCCCCACGTCATGGAATCCACAGCCACTGGACCTCCCTCACCTCACAACGCGCACCTCTTCATCTGCCCTACGTCATGGAATCCACAGCCACTGCACCTCTCCCACCTCACAACACGCACCTCTTCATCTGCAGTACGTCATGGAATCCACAGCCACTACACCTCCCTCACCTCACAACGCGCACCTCTTCATCTGCAGTACGTTATGGAATCCACAGCCACTGCACCTCTCCCACCTCACAATACGCACCTCTTCATCTGCAGTGCGTCATGGAATAAAGACAAACACACATAGGCAGACTGACAAAAGAAAACAAACAAACAAAAAAAAAATGGAACAAACAAACAGAACAAAACCACACACACACACACACACACACACACACACACACACACACACACACACACACACACACCGTCATCACTCTCCCTCCCAGTATTAGTGGTAACGTTGTAAAAAAAAAAAAAAAAAAGGCGGCAACTGTATCATCATCATCATCATCATCATCATCATCATCATCATCATCATCATCACTCTCTAATAGAAGGGGTATCTAGGTTATTGTTGTTGTCATCATCATTATTGTTGTTTGTGTTATTAATTGTTGTTGGTGGTGGGTATTATTATTATTATTATTATTATTATTATTATGGGTTATCATTAATGATGATGATGATGATGATGATGGTGATGATGTTATTATAATCATTATCATATTATTGTAGTTATATATCATCATCATCATCGTCAATTTTATCATGGCTGTTTTGATGTTGCTGTTGTCGTCATAGTCGCCGTCTTTGTTGTCATTGTTGTTGTTGTTAATGTTCTTGTTGTTGTTGCACTCCTTCTTCTTCTTCTATTGGTGCTGTTATCCCTGTCACAATGATAACAGGGAAGAGGACCACAACAAGGAGAAAAGGGGGAGGAAGACAAGGACAAGTACAACAAACAAAAACAAAAATGGGGAGAATAGCAGCAGCAGCAGCAGCAGCAGGAGGAGGAGGAAGAGGAGGAGGAGCAGCAGCAGCAGCAGCAGCAGGAGGAGGAGGAGGAAGAGGAGGAGCAGCAACAGCAACAGCAGCAACAGGAGGAGGAGGAGGAGGAAGAGGAGGAGCAGCAACAGCAACAGCAGCAGCAGGAGGAGGAGGAGGAGGAGGAAGAGGAGGAGGAGGAGGAGGAAGAGGAGGAGCAGCAACAGCAACAGCAGCAGCAGCAGCAGGAGGAGGAGGAGGAGGAGGAGGAGGAGAGGAGGAGGAGGGAGGAAGCAGAAATAGAAATAATTAGAAAGATGGGAAGTTCATCCGTAACCCACTGTCCTCTTGACACTGTCGATGTGGCAAACATTCAGAATCCCCTGTCTGACACTAGACACCGTCGATGTGGCAAACATTCAGAATCCCCTGTCTGACACTAGACACCGTCGATCTGGCAAACATTCAGAATCCCCTGTCTGACACTAGACACCGTCGATCTGGCAAACATTCAGAATTCCCTGTCTGACACTAGACACCGTCGATCTGGCAAACATTCACAATCACCTGACACTTAGTTATTGAGGGCTGGAGGTGGGACCTTATGATGGGTATAGAGAGGAAAAGGTGGGCATTTAGAATCACCTATCTTACACTTAGTGAGGGGAGGGGGGAGGTGGGGCGTTGGGATTGGCATAGAGGGGGAAAGGTGTGCGCAAGCGTGGAGTAGGTTAGATGGTGGCAAGGCAATACCCGAAGAAACGTTATTTACGGGGAGTGGGGAAACTTCAGAGCCGCTGAATTCTTGTACCTCCCGACCTGCACATTGCCCTCTGCTAACAGCACACCGACATATCTCTGAGTCAGAGAGAAGCATTAGGATCCACACAGTGTCTGTGAAAACGGGTCTGAAGTCACAGCACACCGACATATCTCTGAGTCAGAGAGAAGCATTAGGATCCACACACTGTCTGTGAGAACGGGTCTTAATTCACAGCACACCGACATATCTCTGAGTCAGAGAGAAGCATTAGGATCCACACACTGTCTGTGAGAACGGGTCTTAAGTCACAGAAGAAAGGCCTTGGTTCTGACACCACGGCTCCTTTGTGTGTTGATACGGTAGTGACAGTCTGCAGAGATACTAACATCGCTTTGCAAAAAAAACCAAACTAAAACTGGTGCATGCTCTCGTTGTGCCCGTTCTCCTGCACGCAGGCGAATTATGGACTCCAACAGCAGAACTCCAATGGAAGATCCAAACTGCAGGAATGAGGTCCCTCAGACGACTATTGGCCTTTCAAACACTGACCACCACTAATGAAGAGGAGGGTAGAAGAGAGTGGGGCAACAGATGGGTCACTATGAAGACTTGCTGTCAGCCATACAGAAGAGGACATTGACGTGGCATGGCAACATAACCAGGTCTCCAAGCCTCTTCCAGACCATTCTGCAAGGAACGGTACATTGAAGGGGACGCCAGAGAAAGATGGTCGAACAACGTCATGGAATGGACCGACAAACGCTTCGCTCAAACCCAGGCACTAACAGCGACCGGGGTCAAGTGGAGGCTTCCATTTGGAAAAAGCTGCCCTACAGTGCCCCTACGAGCCGGGCGGGTTATGGGACAGGTGAGAAATGACAACGGAGGTGGTGACAACCACAGGCAGCAGCTGCGACAGTGGAGAGGTCGTATTAGTAATATGACTAGGCGTTGTATTGGTAGCCGCCAAAGTAACAGCCATATGGCTGTTGTGCTGTGGGACTTAGGTTAGTGATGCTGGTGGGAGAATTTGACGTTTGCACGTGTTTGAGTGTTTGTTTATGGGTTTTGTTTTCTTTTCTTTTTTTATTCATTGGCGGATATGGATGAAACTGGCGCTAACAAACAAACAAAACCAGAAATAAAGCCTTCGCGTCAGTGTACTAACACCACTCTCACTTCTGTTGTCACTGTCCTCTTGTAGAGAAGAAGAAGAAGGAGGAGGAGGAGGAGGAGGAGGAGGAGCAGGAGAGGAGAGGAGCAGGAAAGAAGAAAGAAAGAAAGAAAGAAAGAAAAGAAAGAAGAGAAAAAGAAAGAAAGAAAGAAAAAACGAAAAAAAAAAAGTGGAAAGGAGGGAGAGAAGGAAGAAATTAAGAAGAAAAAAAATTAAGAAGAAAAAAAAAAAAAAAAGGAGGAAAAAAAAAAAAAGAAAGAAGTCACTCTCAGAGGAAAAAAAAAAGGGAAAAAAAATGACGTGGAGGAAGGAAGAGAAGATTGCAGGTGACAAAAAGGAGGAAGAGAAGAAGAAGAAGAAGAAGAGAGAGAGAGAGAGAGGCGAGAGAGAGAGAGAGAGAGGAGAGAGAGAGAAAGAGGGATTGCAGGTGACAAAAAGGAGGAGAGAGAGAGAGAGAGAGAGAGAGGAAGAGAGTAGAGAGAGAGAGAGAGAGAGAAGAGAGGAAAAAGAAGTAGAAAATAATAAGCGCAAGAGGTTCAACTGTCACTCACTAACTATTCCTGTCTCCCTTCATCTTTGCTAGATATTTGAGGATTACCTGGTGGTAGGTGGTGTATGCGTAGAGCCAGGACAGGGGTATGCGGGTAGGAAGGGGAGGTGTAAGTGTATCATGGAGCAGGAGGTGGCCAAATCACCGTGGGAATGCACCAAGTGGTGTTGTTAAAGAGGGATGGGGTGACTTCACACCCACTGCATTCTTGTACCTCCCACTGCACCTCGTCATCTGTTAATAGCATACTGACATTTCCCTGACGCACCTAGATGTTCCAAGCGGATCCACCTAGAATCTGTATCTGTGAAGCCAAGTCGCACTTCATGGAGAGAAAAAAAATCTTGGATTTGACACCACTGCACCTGTCTTAGAATGCGTTAGTGAAAACTATAGCGGCAACACAATTTCAATTATAGCCCGATACCAGCATTAACAGTAAGAGTAGCAACAGGAACTATGGAAGCAGCAGTAGCAGTGGTGCTAGCTAACTTTGTTTAATGATGTTAGTCTTTATATGTGACGACATGGTTTCTTAATTTATTGCCTTTCTCTCTTTGGTGTCGTGTTAAAGTGGTAGTGATGGATATAGCTGCCATAAAAAACACACACACACACACACACACACACACACACACACACACACACACACACACACGCACCCACGCACGCACGCACGCACGCACGCACGCACGCACACACACACACACACACACACACACACACACACACACACACACACACACACACACACACACACTTTTTGTTATAGTTATAACACTGCATTGACTTTTGCTGCTACTGTATTTCTGTAGAAGAAGAAGAAGAAGAAGAAGAAGAAGAAGGAGGAAGAAGGAGGAGGACAAGAAGACAAAGAGGAGAAAGGGAGGAGGAAAATGGAAGACAAAGAGAGGAGAATCAGGCAAAGAAAAAAAGAGAAAGAGTAAGGTTGAGGAGAAGCAAGATGAGAAGAATAATGAAATGAAGAGGGAGATGGAAATAGAGGAGGGGGGAACAAACAGATAAAAAAAAGAGGAAGAGGAGTTTGAAAGGATGAAAGGACGGATGAAAGTAAGGAAGAAAGACGAAGAAGACGACAAAGAATAAGCATGAGAAGAAAAAAAATATAAAGAAAAGAAGGAGAGAAAGAAAAAAAAGACAGAGACAAAAAAAATAGACAAAGAAGAAAAAAACGACCATCGGGGAGGAAAAGAACAGGAGAGGGCAGAAGTAGCAGCAACAAGGATGGGAAGCAGGGGTAGTTCAACTGCCACCCACCATTCACGCCTCACCGCGTCGCTGCCAAACAGTCAGGATAACCTTACCAAAGCTGTTTTATCAGGGGGTGGGGGGGGGGGGGGGGGGGGGGGCTGGGAGACGGGGGTGGGAACATAATGGGGGGAGGGTAGGTGTGTTATAGGGTAGATAGTTGCCTGGCAACCATAGCCGTGTCCAAAGTAGCGTTTTTTGTTGTTTGTTTTTGTTTTAACAAGGAATTGCTTGGCTTCACATCTCCCGCATTCTTGTATCTCCTCAGGGTACATTGCCATCTGTCAACAATGTACCAACATTCTCTGACGTACAGCTAGTTGCTCTGAACTGACCTATCAAATAAGTGTATCTTTCTGACCAAGTTGCACAGCAGAGGAAAGGTCTCAGAGCTGATTACTCCGTTCTTTTGTGCACTGAGTGTTAGTGACAACTGTAGCAGCAATGCTGATAGTACCAGCAAAAGGTGTAGCAGCAGCAACAGCAGAGGCATTAGTAGCAGTGGCAACTCTTATGGCACTCTTCATGCTTATCATAGAGGTAGCAGTATTTGACCTGGTGCTCGTTTGGTTTGCTTGCTTGTTCGTTTGTTTGTATGTTTGTTTGTTTGTCAACATTCTTTGTTTAATTGGGGTGGATTCAACCATCATAAGATATTTGTTCGTAATTGTACAACCACTACTATGACATCTGTTGCTGCTTTCTCATGAAGGAGAAGAAGTTGAAAAAGAAGACAAGGAGACAAACGACTCAAAATACACAACACACACACACACACACACACACACACACACACACACACACACACACACACACACCAAGATGTAAAGTAACTCGAAGTTCATAGAGTGTACGAAACAGACAGTGAATGTTCGACACAAAGTCTTCCTCAGACTTGACAATTTGCAAACAAACATGAAGAAAACAGTCTTTCCCTTCTGGCTGTCAGGACAGAGATAACAATGCACCCACCAGTTGCAAAGAAAGTGAGGACTGCACAGAAAGACAGGGATATCGCGATGGTGGGTGAACTGCTTGAGAAAACCAAGGAGACAAAGGTACGAAGGTGTGAAGGGAGGAGGAGGAGGCGAAGAGGATGAGGAGGTGGAGGTGATGGGTGTGTGTGTGTGTGTGTGTGTGTGTGTGTGGAGGGGGGGGGGGGTAATCAGACAGAGAAGAAACAGGAAACGGATGATGAAGAGGAAAAAGGCAGAGAAAAAGAACAAGATAATGTGATGGGAGGAAGAGAAAGAAGAGGAGGGGTGAAAGAGAGAAGAAAAAAGAATAGGAGAGATGGGAGAGGTACAAGCAGAAGGAATGAAATGCAACCCACCTTTCACTTCATGCCATGCTATTGGTACACACGGGATCTCCTGTATCAAAGTGCTTTGTTTGAGGGTCGGGGTGAGGTAAGGGAAGGGGTGTGTGGGAAGAGGGGCAGGATCGGTGAGGGACTGGAGGCCAAGTCCTACATCATGGAGGGAAGGTCGTGAAAAAGTGACCTTGTGAAGGGACCGTTCTCCCTTGTGAAGGGACACTACCGTTCTCCCTTGTGAAGGGACACTAGCGTTCTCCCTTGTGAAAGGGACACTACCGTTCTCCCTTGTGAAGGGACACTACCGTTCTCCCTTGTGAAGGGACACTACCGTTCTCCCTTGTGAAGGGACACTACCGTTCTCCCTTGTGAAGGGACACTACCGTTCTCCCTTGTGAAGGGACACTACCGTTCTCCCTTGTGAAGGGACACTACCGTTCTCCCTTGTGAAGGGACACTGCCGTTCTCCCTTGTGAAGGGACACTACCGTTCTCCCTTGTGAAGGGACACTGCCGTTCTCCCTTGTGAAGGGACACTACCGTTCTCCCTTGTGAAGGGACACTACCGTTCTCCCTTGTGAAGGGACACTATTGTTCTCCCTTGTGAAGGGACACTATTGTTCTCCCTTGTGAAGGGACACTACTGTTCTCCCTTGTGAAGGGACACTACTGTTCTCCCTTGTGAAGGGACACTGCCGTTCTCTCTTGTGAAGGGACACTACCGTTCTCCCTTGTGAAGGGACACTACCGTTCTCCCTTGTGAAGGGACACTATTGTTCTCCCTTGTGAAGGAACACTGCTGTTCTCCCTTGTGAAGGGACACTACCGTTTTTTCTCTTGTGTTTGAGTTTTAGTGATAACTGGGGTTGCAGCAGCACAATAACAATGATATATTAGCAGCAGAGTTCGTGTTGATGATATTGTTAGTAGCATTTGAGGTGGTGATCTCTTCCTTTCTTTTCATTTTCTGTTTTTTTACTTTCTGTTGTTGTTGTTGTTGTTTTTGTTTTGTTTTCGCGGTAGAGTAGAATGTAACTGTTAACCAAAATTCAGAAAACAACAACACAACAACGACAACAACAACAAACGTCTCAAAGTACTAACACTGATGCAACTTCTGCTACTGCTGTACTCCCACGGAAACAAAAGACGAAGAAGAAGAGGAAGAAGAGCAAGAATGAACAGAGGGAAGAGGAGGACGAGTAGAGAGGAGGAGAAAGGGAGGGATCTGACAATTAAAAACAAAGGAAGAGAAGAATTTGAGAGTAAGATGAGAGGAGGATGGGTGCACATCAGAAGACGATGGAAGAAAGGAGGTGATGAAGAAAAAAGAAGAAGGTGGTGTAACACAAGGACAAGGAGGAGGAGGAGGAGGAGTAGGTAGGAGGAGGAGGAGGAGAATAAGAAGAACGAGGACAACAACAACAACAACAACAACAAAAAGAAAAAAACATTCAAGAAAAACAAGACGAGGATAGGGAAGTACAGAAAGACTAGTCAAACAGGAACAAGAACAAACAAACAAACAAACAAACAAAGGAAAACGAAAACAGAAAAAAAGAAAAAGGAAAAAAAGAAGGAAAACAAGGTGAGGGAAAAGACAGCAGCAGAATTCATTAGAAACACGAGCAGGTCGTTTTTTTCACTCACTGTTCAGTTCACACACACTACATACCTGGCTAACCGTCAGGATCAGCTTTACCCAAGTTGTTCAGAGGAAGGTGTACGATCGGGGGGGGGGGGGGGGGGATACCAGGGCAAAGTGGCAGAGGAAGTGTATTGGATCGAGTTGATGGCGGCTTGAATAAAAGAAAAAAAAGGCGTTACCGCAAGCAGCGTTGTTTACGAGGAATAGGGTGACTTCAGAACCACTGCGTTCTTGTACCTCACCATCTGCACATCGTCATCTGTTAACAGCACACGGACACTCCTCTGACACACAGCTGGGTGTTCTGATCTGATCCACGTGGTGTCTGTGTCTGTACCACCCAGTCCTACATCACCTTGGGAACCTTTAGGACCTGTTTCATGTGTACATTGTATTAGTGTTAGTGACAACTGCAGCAGCAGCAGCAGCAGCAGCAGCAGCAACACTTTCAACACCAGCAGCCATGGAAGCAGTACCATAATCTTAGCAGGAGTAGTGGCAGAAACAGGAATACAGCAGTCTTTATGCTAGTGATCCGAGTAATAGTATTTGATGCAACTGTCTGTTTAATTGTTGCTGATGTTTGTTTGGTTGTTTGTTTTGTAGCTTTTGTGGATGTTTTCGTAACTTTCACACAGACAAAAACCCTTTTGTCTTAGATTATACTACTGCTGTGGTTTTTTATGCTTATGTCCAAAAGTACAAAAACAAATAGGATGAAATGGAAAAGAAGAAGAAGAAGAAGAAGAAGAGAGAAGAGGAGAGGAGGAGAGGAGGAGGAGGAGGAGAGGAGGAGGAGGAGAAGAAGAAGAAGAAGAAGAAGAAGAAGAAGAAGAAGAAGAAAAGAAGAAGGAAGAAGAAGAAGAAGAAGAAGAAGAAGAAGAAGAAGAAAGAACAACAACAACAACAACAACAATAACAACGACAACACAACAAGAAAGACAAGAACGAAAAGAAAACAAGAAAAAGAAGACGACAAGGAAACGGAAGTACAGAAAGACCAGTCAAACAAGAACAAGAACAAACAAACTAGTCAAACAAGAACAAGAACAAAAAACAAAAACAAACAACAAAAAAAAACAAAGAAAAAAAAAAAAAAGAAAAATGAAAACAAGGAGTAAAAACAAAGGACAGAAAAAAAAAAAACGAAGGAAAACAAGAAGGTGAGGGAAACGACAGCAGCACAGATCATTAGAAACACGAGTAGGTCGTTTGTCACTCGCTATTCAGTTCACACACACACACTACATACCTGGCTAACAGTCAGGATCATCTTCACCCACCTTGTTCACTGGAAGAAGGTGCACGGATGGGGGGTGAAGGATACCAGGGCAAAGTGGCAGGGGAAGTGTATTGGATCGAGTTGATGGCGGCTTAAAAAGAAAAGAAAAGAAGAAGAAAGAAAGCAAAAGAAAGGCGTTACCGCAAGCAGCGTTGTTTACGAGGAATAGGGTGACTTCAGAAACCACTGCGTTCTTGTACCTCACCATCTGCACATCGTCATCTGTTAACAGCACACCGACACTCCTCTGACACACAGCTGGGTGTTCTGATCTGATCCACGTGGTGTCTGAGTCTGTACCACCCAGGGCTACATCACCTTGGGAACCTTTAGGACCTGTTTCCTGTGTACATGTATTAGTGTTAGTGACAACTGCAGGGGCAGCAGAACTTTCAAGGCCAGCAGCCATGGTAGCAGTACCAGTAATCTTAGCAGGAGTAGTGGCACAAACAGGAGTACAGCAGTGTTCATGCTAGTAATAGTATTTGATGCAGCTGTCTGTTTACTTGTCACTGATGCACTTTAACAATAGTTTTTGTGTGAATGTTTTCGTAACTTTCACACAGACGAAAACCCTTTTGTCTTAAATTATACCACTGCTGTGGCTTTTGATGCTTATGTCCAATAGTACAATAACAAACAGTACGAAGTGGAGATAATAGGCATCCTTCAGTCTCGGAAGACTATGGAGTTGCGCTCTAGGTGTCTATTCTGGTACAGCGACGGGTGTGGCTGGCCAGTCCGACGTGGGAATGACAGTCCCTGTGGCAGAGGACACAGGTGAAGTCTGACGCTGGTCTGTCTGCCTGGGCTGCAGCCTTTCTTCACATTCTCTTTTCCCCATGCCGCTGAGCGAGTGTCTCTTCGAACTTGGAGAGACCTTTCTGCACAGTCTGTCTCCAGGCTGACAGTTCGAGGGCTGTTGCTTCCCAGTTGTTCTGGTCGATGTTCAAGGGTTTTAGGTCTGTCTTTGCACACGTCTTTGAATCGCAGCTGTGGGCTGCCTGTGGGACGTTCTCCCTGCACAAGTTCTCCATGGAGGAGGTCTTTAGGGATCCGTCCATCATCCATGTGCACGACATGGCCGAGCCAGTGCATACGTCTCTGTTTCAGCAGCGTGTACCTGCCGGTGCATCCGGCTCTTTCCAGGAGAGTGTTGTTTGGGACCTGGTCCTGCCAAGTGATTGTCACGGGCGGACCAGTGTTTGAATTTATACATCGAGTTTTAATGGGCTGTTCGTCACAGAGGTTGACAGCAGCTTGCACATAGTATGTGGAGTGTAGAAGAGAGGGGGGTAGCTCCTCTGTCACATTCAGTTTGTGCACCGCCCGTGTGGATCATGCATCCCCTCAGTAAACCCTCACATAGGTGTAGTATGAGAGGGAAGAGGGAGACCTGGATGAAGGGGTGTGTGTGTGTGTGTGTGTGTGTGTGTGTGCTGTCATTTTAATAACGGTGCAGGGAAGTGTCTTGCGCGTGTTCTGTGCGTAAGGTGTGGTGTTAATGCTTAGCGTGGGTTGAATGTGAGTATGTGTTTATGTAGGGTGGAGGGAGGACCTTCTGCGCTATGCCAGTGTTCGGCGCTCTCATTCTTTTTGCTTTTGCTTTTCCGGTAAGAGGCCACGTCCTCCGTTGGTAGCCATATTTATTTTTCCACTTCGTCGTGGAGAGTAGCGGAACCGGGCCGGAACCCTTCGCTGGGCGGAAGGCAGTCCGCTGAACTTGGGAAGGATCTCAATCCTTGGGCTACCAACAACATTCTTCCGAGTCGTCCCAGACTCTTACTTCCTTCATTGGAGGTGGCGCATCTACTGGTGTGGCTTTGGGCTCTTCGTTGAGTGAAGCTTTCCAGTGGTTTCTTCTGTCTTCACCCGCCGTTCTGGTAAATATATATGTATAAATATGGTGTGTTGTATTCTCGTTGGGTTTGAGAGTTTGTACGCCAAGATGGGATTGGCATTTATTCGGTCAGTACATATTTAAGTGGCATTGAGGCCCTTTTTTTTAGGTGGATGTTTAGTAATGGCTCTGCTTGGGGAGCTACTTGTAGGTTTGACATATGTATCTAGTTCTGTATTGGAGTCGATCATATCTGGATAAATGTTGGAGTCGGGATATTCCGGAAGCGATACTTCAAGGATTGAAGCAAATTATTTATTTATTTTTATTTTATTTTAAACATCAAGTCGGGTCCGGAACGGAACGAGTTGCCGCCGACTAACATTCAGTCGACTAGCGGAGATTTCCGATGTGGCGCTCCCGCCATAGGTCCGGCTCCTCGTCTTGTTTGTTTGTCTCTGTCGTTTTTTTTATTATTTTTTTTTTTTTATGTATTTTATAGATAATATGGAAGAATGAATGAGTTTTATGGAATTTCATCTGGCGTTAATTTAAAATGTAATGTGAACTTCCAAGAGTTTATTGTATTGTAATTTGTAAAGTGAATGAGACAAAATTAAGAATTGTAGTAAAGGAAAACAAGGAAAAGAGGAAAACAACAATGATTCAGGAACAGATGAAACCAAAAGAAAACAGATTGTGAAAGTTTATTCTTCTTTAAATTCTTTAAATTGTACGTACGCGGTCCACACACGCCCTGCATTCACACACATTATCCACAATCATCATGATTATGCGGCAAGGGACTGACATCCGCCGCAGGGCGCTTTTCGTTTCTTGGGGAGATAGGTCACAGTTGCTGACGTTGGGCGACCTGGAGGATGGTCCCAGAGAGGAGGATGCCTGAGCCGAGCCTGAGGGAGTGCTGGAGGAGTCCGGCGTCGGAAGGAGTCTTCTAGACGCCAGTGAAGAGAACAGCCAGTCTTACTCCGGAGATCTAATCAGCGGGACAGTCGTCAACAACTCAGTTATGTGACAAGTGTGTGGTGTATGGGCTGTGGATTTGTGTGCGCGCGCTAGTGTGATCTAACGTATGTGTTATGCCCTGTTTGTTGTATTAGTTTGTTTCTCCCTTTCCTCTACTGTTTGTTGGGGGTAGCTTTAGAAGGTGATAGGTTGGGTGGCAGTGAGATCCGGGGGTGGTGGTGGGTTTTTTTTGTTTTTTTTTTTTAGGGCTCCCCTCTATCGGGTTATTTTGTCCCTTAGCGATAGTTAGCTCCTGATAGAATCTACACTCTTCTTTGGTTATTTTTTTTTGTCTTTGTAGTTATTCTTTTTCCTGTCTTTCCTCTCTCTTCTTTGATAGGTGCCCCCATTTCATAAATGGAGTGTATGTGAGTGATTGGGGTGTTTAATATATTTGGGTAAATTGTATATTAAAAATTAATAAATACTATTTGTTCCGTACTTCCTGGAGTGGTCTGGAGATAGTGAGTGGTTCAGTGTTGTGTCTCTATGCTCTTTGTCTGTCCTTGCCTCATTCCCCTGACAGGATCTTTTACCCTTGACAGTGATGTTCAGAATGCGTCGGAGGGCTACGCATATGGAAAGCATTGAGCTTTTGCTCTTGTCGGGCATGCAAAGTCCAAGACTCGCTGCCATACAGGAGGGTGCTCACGACGCAGGCTCTGCAGATCTGGATCTTTGTGTGCTCGGTCAGCTTGCTGTTGTTCCATGCTTTCCTGGTCAGTCTGGTCATGGTGGTAGCTGCCTTGCTGATGCGCCTGTTGAGCTCTGCATCAAGTGAGAGGGTGTCTGAGATAGTTGAGCCCAGATAAACAAAGTCATGGACGACATCCAGTTCATGGTCATTGATGCTGATGACTGGGGGAGAGTCAACATCCTGTTCCATGACCTGTGTTTTCTTCAAACTAATGGTAAGCCCGAAGTCTTGACAGACATCGCTGAAGCGAGTCATGAGCTGCTGTAGGTCTTCGGCTGAGTGAGCGGTTACTGTCTTGTCGTCTGCAAAGAGGAAGTCACACAGGCACCTCAGCTTGACTTTAGTCTTGGCTCTTAGTCTGGAGAGGGTTGAAGAGCTTTCCGTCTGTCCTGGTTCGGAGGGAGATACCTTCAGCTGCAGGACCAAAATGCGTGTTTCAGCATCACAGCAAAGAAGATTCCAAACAGAGTGGGAGCCAGGACCAACCCTGTTTCACTCCACACAGTATGTTGAAGGCAGCTGATGTTGAGCCGCCAAAGACGACGGTGCCTTTCATATGTCTTCGTAGAAGGATCTGATGATGCTGAGAAGTTTGGGTGGACATCCAATCTTGGGGAGGATCTTGAAGACCCATCCCTGCTGACCAGATTGAAAGCCTTTGTGAGATCTAAGCAGGCAATGAAGAGGGTCTGCCTTTGCTCCCTACATTTCCCCTGAAGTTGTTTAAGGGAGAAGATCGTGTCTATAGTGGATCTGTTGGCAAGGAAACCGCACTGCGATTCAGGATAAACTTGCTCTGCATGTACTTGGAGTCTCTTCAGTACTACTCGTGCAAAGACTTCCCAACGATACTATGGAGGGATATGCCACGATAATTCTTGCAATCGCTTCTGTCACCTTGCTGTTTGTACAGTGTGACGACGTTAGCATCCCTCATGTCTTTTGGTACTTTGCCTTCACTCCAACAGAAGAAGAAGAAGAAGAAGAAGAAGAAGAAGAAGAAGAAGAAGAAGGGAGGAGGAGGAGGAAGGGAGGAGGAGGAGGGGAGAAGAAGAAGAAGAAGAAGGACAAAAAACAACAACAACGACGACGACGACAACAACAACAACAACAAAAAACAGGATGATGATGATTATGATGATGATGATGATGATGATGATGATGATTATGATTATGACGATGATGATAAAAGACAACAGGGAATACTTCAGGAAGAAAAATAGAGAAATAACAACAGCAACATCAACAACAACAACAGATTGAAAGTGGGAGAGGAAGAGGAAGAATAAGGAGGAATACAAAGAGAATTAGGCAGAGAGAGAGAGAGAGAGAGAGAGAGAGAGAGAGAGAGAGAGAGAGAGAGAGAGAGAGAGAGAGAGAGAGAGAGATTGAGGATTGTTGGACTGGTGCAGACAGAATCAGAAACGCTCACAGACCAGCCTGTCACTCTGATCATCTGGCATACATTCACTACCAGCTCTGAATCTGGGCCTGAAGATGATGATCCTAACGCACAGCGTTAGATGTAGATAGCAGGTGGGGGGGGGGGGGGGGGGTATGTGTAGACTCCATACCAGGAGACAGGCGTAACCATCAGCTGCAGCATGAAAACACCGTGTACCAGTTTCTTTATTTTGTGTTTGTACTGGTGGTGGTTATTCTCTCAACACAGGTGATTTAGAGCTGTTCCTGTGTTAGGCGTCGTAGTGTGGGTGGGGCCACGCGGTTGACAGCTGAAGCCGCAATCAGCAGACCGTTCAGTCAAACAAGGGGCACCTCACTCAGGGCTAGGCAGCAGAGCAAGAGAAGATGCCAGAGCGAGAGAAGATGGCAGAGCAAGAGAAGATGGCAGAGCAAGAGAAGATGGCACAGCGAGAGAAGATGGCACAGCGAGAGAAGATGGCACAGCGAGAGAAGATGGCACAGCGAGAGAAGATGGCAGAGCAAGAGGAGATGCCAGAGCGAGAGGAGATGCCAGAGCGAGAGAAGATGGCAGAGCGAGAGAAGATGGCAGAGCAAGAGAAGATGGCAGAGAGCAAGAGAAGATGGCACAGCGAGAGAAGATGGCTCATCGAGAGAAGATGGCACAGCGAGAGAAGATGGCACAGCGAGAGGAGATGGCACAGCGAGAGGAGATGGCAGAGGAGAGATGGCAGAGCGAGAGAAGATGGCAGAGCGAGAGAAGATGGCAGAGCAAGAGAAGGTGACAGAGCGAGAGAAAATGGCAGAGCGATAGAAGATGGCTGAATGATAGATGATGGCAAAGCAAGAGATGAAGGCAGGGCGAGAAAAGATGGCAGAGCAAGAGAAGATGACAGAGCGAGAGATGGCAGAGCGAGAGAAGATGGCAGAGCAAGAGAAGATGGCAGAGCGAGAGAAGATGGCAGAGCGAGAGATGGTGGAGCAAGAAAAGATGGCAGAGCAAGAGATGGTGGAGCAAGAGAAGATGGCAGAGCAAGAGATGGTGGAGCAAGAGAGATGGCAGAGCGAGAGAAGATGGCAGAGCAAGAGAAGATGGCAGAGCAAGAGATGGTGGAACAAGAGAAGATGGCAGAGCAAGAGATGGTGGAGCAAGAGAATGGCAGAGCGAGAGAAGATGGCAGAGCGAGAGAAGATGGCAGAGCGAGAGAAGATGGCAGAGCAAGAGAAGATGGCAGAGCGAGAGAAGATGGCAGAGCGAGAGATGGTGGAGCAAGAGAAGATGGCAGAGCAAGAGAAGATGGCAGAGCGAGAGAAGATGGCAGAGCAAGAGAAGATGGCAGAGCAAGAGATGGTGGAGCAAGAGAAGATGGCAGAGCAAGAGATGGTGGAGCAAGAGAAGATGGCAGAGCAAGAGAAGATGGCAGAGCAAGAGATGGTGGAGCAAGAGAAGATGGCAGAGCAAGAGATGGTGGAGCAAGAGAAGATGGCAGAGCAAGAGAAGATGGCAGAGCAAGAGATGGTGGAGCAAGAGAGAAGATGGCAGAGCGAGAGAAGATGGCAGAGCGAGAGATGGTGGAGCGAGAGAAGATGGCAGAGCAAGAGAAGATGGCAGAGCGAGAGAAGATGGCAGAGCAAGAGAAGATGGCAGAGCAAGAGAGAGCAAGAGAAGATGGGCAAGAGAAGAGAAGATGGCAGAGCAAGAGATGATGGGAGCAAGAGAGAGAGCAAGAGAAGATGGCAGAGCAAGAGAAGATGGCAGAGCAAGAGATGGTGGAGCAAGAGAAGATGGCAGAGCAAGAGAAGATGGCAGAGCAAGAGAAGATGGCAGAGCAAGAGATGGTGGAGCAAGAGAAGATGGCAGAGCAAGAGAAGATGGCAGAGCAAGAGATGGTGGAGCAAGAGAAGATGGCAGAGCAAGAGATGGTGGAGCAAGAGAAGATGGCAGAGCAAGAGAAGATGGCAGAGCAAGAGATGGTGGCAGAGCGAGAGATGGTGGAGCAAGAGAAGATGGCAGAGCAAGAGAAGATGGCAGAGCGAGAGAAGATGGCAGAGCGAGAGAAGATGGCAGACTCTGGATGAGGAAAGAACACATCAGGTAAAAGAACTGAATAGAAGCCCGGAAAAAAAATCTTTGCAATGACACCTTGTCTGGACGAAATTCTAAGCCAGAATACAAATATTCATACACAAAAAAGTATTTAAAAAAAAACAACACTTATTTTGACACAAAGCATGGAATATACAAACACACAGACGTTAAATGCATATTCTTCAGATGTTGCAAGCAAAACACTAGTGTTTGTTATACCATTGGTCTGAGCAAGGCTTGCCAAATATGGAAGGCACGTAATCAAGATGGAAAAAAAACTGTCACCTGTCTGCCAGTCAACGACGTGCGTTGCAAACATCAAGAACTGCAGAATCTTCCGTCAGAAACAAGACTTTTGTGCACATTTCACTGCAGGCCACCAGTACGCCAAGTCACATGAAAAAAAAAAAAACATGATGTCATCTTTCATTTCAAAATTTATGGGTATAACTTCAGTGAACTGTCCACATATTACGGGAATGACCATTTGTTCAAAGTAATCCGATTTCATATTTTGCATACAACGTTTTGCAGGAGCAAAACCAGAATTACTACACAGCCAAACGAAGAAACAAACAAATT
>JADBJO010005158.1:77500-97500 GCA_016801955.1 Conus betulinus
CAACATCAGGTGTGCTGACCAATCTCCGACAGCAGACGAAAGTCGCCTCTAGATAGGTATGACACAGGTCGTTCGTCACGAGACAGTTTGATAGTTTGACATGAACCGCCCCCTCCTTCATACCCTCCCACTCCTCCCACCCCGTCCTGTGACGCCCCAAATTACTCTCTGCCAGGTGAAAAAGGACGCGCAGTGGGAGTAAATCCAACCCAACCTCTCCCTTTGGTCCAAAGCATCGGTCCTGAATTTAAGGGGCAGGGTTGACATTGATATGGAACGAAGACAAACGTACTCCCCACCCTGTTGCAGAGGCCCACCCCAGTGATGGATTGTGAACATAAACCTGAAACTTCCCATGCAATGTCATGATGCCATGTCCATTTCATGATCACATGGGGTCCGAGAAGGGAGGGGTTTACGTTTGGGCACATGCTTACATTCACGTCATGGGGAGTTTCTAGACCTTGCCCCAAATTACCCATCGAGGAATAGTTTTGGAACGAGGGAGAGGTGGGGGTGGGGCTGGGTGGGTGGAAGAGTATGGGAGAGTGTATTTTAATTAGGCCCCACTATAACTTCCCTTCAACTTCAGGTGCAATGTGCTGTGATTTACATGTTTGTGGTTTGGGGCACTTTGAGAGTTTTGAAGGGGATTGGAATTTAGAACTAAGGGAGAGGTCGATCTCGATTTACTCCCCAGAAGGGGTGGGGATGGGGGGGGGGGGGGGGGGGGGGGGGGTTATAGTTTTGGCACAAGCCGTTTCGCACCCTCCAGGGAGTGATTTTGATCGTGGAGGGACTAAGGAACGTGACACCGCACCAGTTGTAGAAAGCTAGTCAGAAAATCATCAGCGCGGTCCCTTCAGGCCAGGTAAGTGAGTAGACTCCCAAGCAGCACACTTTCAGAGAGGGAGGGAAAGGGAAGGGGTAACAGCTATCAACCTGTTATGACAGGTGCGTTGTGGAGGTTGGAGGGGGGCGGGAGGGGGAGGAGTGGGAATGAGTCGAGCGTACCGCTAGACCAATATTGCCTCATAGCCGACGAGGGGGGTGAACGGGTCGAGTCTTCTGAGTGAAAGCTTGCCGGCACGTCGCCAGAGCCTATCAATCTCGCTCCTATCTGTTGCAGCGGAACTTCAACCGTGACTAACGCATCTACCGGGGGATGTACACAGAGCCAGGTAGGATTTAGTGTTCCGCTGACGTAGCCAAGAGACGCCAGTGGTATGGAAGGCGTTCTGCAATCGTTTAAGCTGTTACTGTAGCGTGGACTAAAGGCTTCACAGAGAGAGAGAGAGAGAGAGAGAGAGAGAGAGAGAGAGAGAGAGAGAGAGGAGGAGGAGAGAGAGAGAGGGACAGACAGACGAGAGACAGGGGGAGAGAGAGAGAGAGAGAGGAGAGAAGAGAGAGAGAGGAGAGAGAGAGAGAGAGTCACTGACTCTTAGAGGAGGACAGAGAGAGGGCATGAGAGAGGAGGAGAGAAAAATAGAGGAGGAGAGAGAGAGGCGGAGATGAGGAGGAGAGAGAGAGAGTAGCAGGAGAGGAGCAGAGAGAGAGACTAACAGAAGGAGACAGGAGAGAGCGGAGAGAGAGTGAGAGAGGGGGGGGGGAGAGGGAGAGAGGGGGGGAGATGAGGAGAGGAGAGGAGGAGGGGGGGAGGGGGGAGGGAGGGGGGGGGGGGAGAGCTGAGGAGAGAGATGGAGAGGAGGAGAGGGGAGAGACAGGGGAGTAGAGAGAAGAGGAGCGGCGAGATAGAGAGGAGGAGGGACGAGGGAGAGGAGAGAGGAGTGAGAGAGAGAGGTGGATGGCGAGAAATTTCGAGATCTAACATGAGAGAGGGAGAGCTTTTTTTGATATGCTGGGGAGATCGAGAGGGAGAGAGAGGAGAAGAGGAGGGGAAGAGAGGAGATGAGAGAGAGGGAGAAAGGACATGGTAAACAGACAGAGAGAGGAGAGAGAGACTTCTGAGAGGAGAGGAGTGTTAAGAAGAGCCGGGAAAGAGAGAGAGAGAGAGAGAGAGGAGAGAGAGAGAGAGGAGAGAGCATCAATTGGAGTAGAGAGAGAGAAGAGGGAGATAGAGGGGAGCGGAGGGAGACGAAGAGAGATGGGATCTGGAGAGCTGAGTAGTGTTAGAGAGAAAAGCAAGAGAGGAGAGAGAGGACAGAGAGAGGATGGGGAGAGGAGGGAAGAGGATTGAGAGAGAGAGAGATGGGGGAGAGAGAGAGAGAGATTTCTTTCCGCGAGGCAGGGGCCTCTGAGAGCTGAGGGAGAGAGAGAGGAAATAAACAACAAATTAACAGACAGACAGACAGACAGAGAGAGAGTGGAGAGCGACATTTGTGGAGAGATGGAGAGAGGAGAGAGAGAGACTTTTCATTAGGAGGAGAGAATTTCAGAGAGAGAGGGAGAGAGAGCTTGTCACTGACTCTTAGGTCATTCGACATAGGTTGAGGGCATCATTTAGTTTAAACAGAGAGAAAAATAAATAAGGAGCCAAGCAAGACACAGAGGAAGAAAAAAGCAGCAGTGGCAGCAACAGCAGCAGCAACAGCAGCCTAAACAACTAACAGAAGACGAAACAGGGGTGTGTGTGTGTGTGTGTGTGTCTTGGGGGGGGGGGGGGGGGGGGGGGGGGGTCTTTCGCTGCCTAGAAGATGGCGTTTTCTCGTAAATGGCCTCGCACGACACATAACCTTCACGTTTTTCTTCCTATGGCTGCTATATGAATCAAAAAAAGACTTCTTTCAGACAGACAAAGAAATTTCATCTTAACAGAACAGAAGAGCTGTTTCTTTTTTTAATATTGCTGCCAGCTTCCGAAGCATGTTTATCCATCAATTGTAGAATATATACCAGCATCTGGTAAATACATGGTAAACGTTTTTTTTCCTTTTGACCATGACTTCTGCGAGTTGCTGTTTTGTTTTTAAGCGAAAAATAAGCGAAGAGAGAGAGAGAGAGGAGAGAGAGAGAGAGAGAGAGAGAGAGAGAGAGAGAGAGGAGGAGAGCGAGAGAGAGAGAGAGAGAGAGCATTTCATTCCGACGATGCAGTGGCCTCTGTCATAAGCTGAGTAGTGTTAAGATCATATCGGAAATAAACAACAAAAACAGCAACAATGAAAAATGACACGAAGCATAATGCTGAAATAATGCATTCGTAAATATGACATTATACTTAGTTATTTTCAATTACATACGAAACATTCATTGACGAATGCAAGTAGCTTTGGTAACGTAAGAATTTGACGTCCGTGACGAGTGATTAGATAGATAATGGGTTTAAAAATACGTTTGGATGTCTTGTCAATTATAGGGCGAGCATTCCTGCATTAACGATACAGCTGCAGGCCTTCCTAATACAGGACAAAACTGCTTTTCCATCCTAATACAGGACAAAGCTGCTTTCCATCCTAATACAGGACAAAACTACTTTCCATCCTAATACAGGACAAAACTGCTTCTTTCCTCCTAATACAGGACAAAACTACTTTCCTTCCTGTCACAGGGCAAAGCTGATCTCATCCTTATTCCAGCACAAAGCTGCTTTTCTTCCTAGTACGTGATGAAACTGTTTCCCTTTCTATCATGGAAAAAGCTGCTTTCCTGCCGATTTCAGGACAAAGCGTTTGCCTTTCATTTACAGGGAAAAATATGTCCTTTCTAATACGAGACAAAGCTGTTTCCTTCCTCTTATAGGACAAATCCGTTTCCTTTCCTAATACAGGACGAGCCTGTGTCCCTTCCTGTTACAGAACAAAACTGTTTTCCCTTCCTCTAATGTAACGAAACGGTTTCCTTCCTGTTACAGGACAAATCTGTTTCCCTTCCTATTACAGGACAAATCTGTTTCCCTTCCTATTACAGGACAAATCTGTTTCCTTCCTATTACAGGACAAATCTGTTTCCCTTCCTTTACAGGACAAACCCTGTTTCCTTTCCTCTTACAGGACAAATCTGTTTCCCTTCCTTTACAGGACAAATCTGTTTCCCTTCCTATTACAGGACAAATCTGTTTCCCTTCCTCTTACAGGACAAATCTGTTTTCTTTTTCCTATTATAGGACAAAATCTGTTCCCCTTCCTATTACAGGACAAATCTGTTTTCCTTCCTATTACAGGACAAATCTGTTTCCCTTCCTATTACGAAACAAATCTGTTTCCTTCCTATTACAGGACAAATCTGTTTCCCTTCCTCTTACAGGACAAATCTGTTTCTCTTCCTATTACAAGACAAACCTGTTTCCTTTCCTCATACAGGACAAATCTGTTTCCCTTCCTATTACAGGACAAATCTGTTTCCCTTCCTATTACAAGACAAACCTGTTTCCCTTCCTCATACCGGACAAATCTGTTTCCCTTCCTGTTACAGGACAAATCTGTTTCCCTTCCTAACACAGGACAAATGTTTCCCTCCTATTACAGGACAAACCTGTTTCCTATCTTCTTACAGGACAAATCTGTTTCCCTTCCTGTTACAGGACAAATCTGTTTCCCTTCCTAATACAGGACAAACCTGTTTCCCTTCCTAATACAGGACCAACCTGTTTTCCCTTCCTAATACAGGACGAGGCTGTGTCCCTTCCTGTTACAAGACAAAGCTTCTTTTCTTCTTAGTTCAAGATATAAGCTGTTTTTCTTCCTATAACGGCATAACGCTGTTTCCCGTCCTATAACTGGAAAAAATCTGTTTCCTTTCAAGATTACTTCCACACAAGAGAGAAACAGTTAACTCCCTCCCCCATCCCCATCCCCCACTCCCTTCCCATTACAACAGCTGCCCCTGACACTAGATCTGGGAGAGGTGGCGTCATTGACCCTCATCTGAACTTCGCTGAAGAGTCTCCAAAGCACTTGTTTTTACCTCAGGAAAATACATTACCGGCACAGGCACGATTTGTGTAACATAGAGCGTCGAGATATGGTGTGCTTGCGCGCGCGCGCGTGTGGTGTGTGTGTGTGTGTGTGTGTGTGTGTGTGTGTGTGTGTGTGTGTGTGAGAGAGTGAGAGAGAGAGGAGAGAGAGAGAGAGAGAGAGAGAGAGAGAGAGAGAGACAGACAGACAGACAGACAGACAGACAGACAGAGACTCAAAGACTCAAAGACTCAAAAACTTTATTACTCAAGGATAAAGATTTTTAGGCAGTGCCTATTCTTCCAATCTGTCCTTGCTATTCTACAAACATTCAACTGGACAAACTGCACATATTAATAATGGCAGAAACAATGAAGAATACAGCAACATTATAATAATAACAATAACAATAGTAATAATAATAATAATAATAATGAGAATAAAAAAAAAAAAAAAAAAAAATGTACACAAACACAATCAGACACGTACGCGTGCGCGTTCACATGCACGCACACGCCCACACATACACACACGCACGCGCACTCCCACACCCACACCCACACACCACCCACACGTACACACATGCACGCACGCACGCACGTTCGCACATTTTCATTAGCTAATACAGAGAGAGAGAGAGAGAGAGGACGAGAGAACGGAGAGAGAGAGAGAGAGAGAGAGGAGAGAGAGAGAGAGAGAGAGAGAGAGAGAGAGAGAGAGAGAGAGAGTACCGTTTTCAACTAAAGTGCCTAAACTTCTTACGAAAAGGGATACGCATCTTAATTGAAGTTGTATACGATCATAGCTTCATTGTTTCATTTGACGATGAGATTTATGAAGGAACTTTAGAATAGCACACACACACACACACACACACACACACACACACACACACACACACACACACACACACACACACACACACAAATATAAAGAAAGAGAGAGAGAGACAGAGACACAGACAGACAGACAGACAGACAGACAGACTAACAGATAAACAGACAGTCAAACAGACAGACAGACAGAGACAAAGACAGATTTATTCAGCCCGTCAGAGCAATGCTAAGTTTGAAGCCGAACGATTTCATAGACAAGCGACACAAACAACATGAAAAAAAAAAGATAAAATGCCACCCTCGCTCGCATCTGTCCTAAAAATATCGAACGTCACATGTGCATGCCCTTCAAATTTTTTAATAAAGGCACAAGTTCCTCGGAATATTTTCGTTGTGTTCTGGCATAGGCAGAATTGCACTGAACAGACATGGGTGTATGAAATGGATGTGGGACATATATCTACCGCAAGTCATCGAGAGTGCAAGGGAACAGACACGGGTGCATGGAATTCATGTGGGACATATATATACTGCAGGTCATTGAGAGCGAAAGCAACAAAGTAAGAAAATGCAATTCATCTTCTAATGCGGTTTTTTTTTTTAACGCAGGAATGGGAGTGCTGTCCGAGTTCTTGCTTTCTTTTTCTTTTTTCTTTTTTTTTTTTTTTTTCTTTTTTTCTTTTTTCTTCTTTTTTCCTTAAAGGAAAAAAAAAAAAAGATGCTGCGCAGTTTCAGTCATATTTTGTCGAAACGCTGCATTCTCTGGAATAAATCAGCGTCTCCAGCCTTTTCGCCTGATGTTTAGGATGGGGGATAAACTTACTGAGTGCGCAGATTGACTGAAAATGTCAAGTTATCGCAAGAACTGATCGGCCCGAGGTTCTGGTGGGTTCGGATTACTTTGGTCAAAGAATTCAGGTTAGAAAATGCATTTCAGGTTGTGGGTTTCTGGGACAATTGTGGTTGGGGAGGAGGTGGGTCAGAGAGCGCGCGGGGGGGGGGGGGGGGGGGGGTATGGGTAGGGGAAAAAACAAGAAACAAGAACAATAACAACAAGAACACCAAGAACAAAACAAGAACAACAACAGCAGCAGCAACAACAACAACCAAGAAGATCATCGGGGATCTTTATTTGTGTAAAATATTAATTTAGTTTGAAAGAAAGACAGGAACAAGGAAATAAACTAAGAAAACAAACAAAAAACAAAGAAAATCAACGGTTAGCACTGGGATTTTTTTCTCTTTTTTTTTTAAGATTTAGCTTAAAGTAATTCAAAATAAATGGAATACACAGTAACCGCGCGCGCGCGCGGGCGTGTGTGTGTGTGTGTGTGTGTGTGTGTGTGTGTGTGTGTGTGTGTGTGTGTGTGTGTGTGTGTGTGTGTGGGTGTGTGTGTGTGTGTGTGGTGTGCTTGCTTTTCATGCGTGCGTGCGTGCGTTCATCCATCTGTATATGCCAGTGTTTTGAACGTGTAAGAGTATGCCTGGGTGTTTCTTTTGGGGTGTGTATGCACGTTCTTTTCGGCATGTGGACAGTGTGATGGCCACAAGAGCCAAAGAATGAAGATGACACAGGATCAGTATCTCGTCTCCGTTACATTTCATTCGCCTCTGTCGGAGTCTCTTTTACTCGCGGTGGTAACCAACTATTTCCTGACCACGGAATCGTTCAATTGACAGGGTTCCCGCGCAGGTAATCACGTGTAACAGCTTTTTCTTGTCCGCTCTTCAGCACGGGCGGCCTATCGCCTGAACGCAGCCTTTCAGACCTGCGAGTGAACTCTTTCGTGAGTGTGACACGTGACAGTTTAACAGTTGTAAAAAAGAATTCTAACCTAGCAGCGAATCCGTGAACAGCAGAGAAAGGCTGAGCCAGGCAGACCGACAGGATGTGTTGAATGCCTTCAACATGCGCAGTGCAATTCGCGCTAGCAGAAATATTGATCCTGTCCCATCTACATCTTTGACAGAACTCACTCTTTGAGTAGCAGACGAAAAACAGATCATGTCGGTGTGCTGGCTTGTATTCTGCTGGCGTTACCACACAACATGGTTATAACGGTGCAGTCTTCCTTAAAGCTAAGGCAGAGGAGGGTAGGAAGGCAGGAAGAAAGTAAAGAAGAAAAAAGAAGAAAGAAAAAATCATATGAAAAAAGGACGCGGGAAAGAAATAAAACGAAGGATGAAAAAAAAAAACGGAGGGAATGAAAATAGGATAAGAGGAAGGGAGGGCAGGAAGAAAGAAAAGAAGAGAAAGCATGACAATATGAAGGAATAAAGAAGGAAAGGGAAAAAGGGAAAGAAGGAAAGAAGGATGGAAGGAGAAAAAGGAAATAACGGGTAGCGATGAAAAAAAAAAAAACAGAATGAGACCAAAAAAAAAATGAAGCAATAAAACAATGAGGGAAACAAAGGATGAAAGGAGGAAAGAAATAATTTTAAAAAACGAAGGAAAAAGAAAGATGACAGAAATAAAGGAAGAAGAGAAGCAGAAAGGAGAGAACGGTGAATGAAGAAAAAATCAGGGGAAAAAGGATACAAGAAAGACAGGGAAAAGGTACAGAAAATAGGAAAGAAGATGAAACCAAAGCAATACGTGAAGGAATAATGAAAGAAAGATAGGAAGGACAGACAGAAATGAAAAGAGGGGGGGGGAGGAGGAGAAAAGACGAAAAGTACAAAAGAAACGAATGGAGATGGGGACAAAGAAATAAAGGAAAGAATGAGAAAAGAAAAATAGGAAAAAAAGGAAATGAAAGGTAGAAGGGGAAAAAAAAAAGGCAGGAAGGAGACAATGAAGGAAGAATGGAAGGATAAAAGAAAGGAACAACGACGACGAAGAGTGGGGAAGAAAAAGGAGGGAAGAGGTAGAAGGGAGTACGATTAGAAAAAGGGAGGAAGAACGAAAGGAGAAGAAGGGAGGAAGGAAGGAAGGAGGAGGGAAGGAAGGAAGGAAAGGAAAGGAAGGAAGGAAACAGGGAAGGTGCTTAGAGAGGGGGGGGGGGTATCGGCCAGTAAAGGAAGGAGGGAGGGGGAACAAAAAGAAAATGACAAAATGAACGGCTCAAGGTTAAAAAAAAAAAAAAAGAAAAAAAAAAAAAAAAGGTTGGGGGGGGGTGGGGGGGGGGGGGGGGGGGGGGTGGGGGGGAAGGGGGGGAGGGTTTGAAGTGTTTGACGAGTTCGATGCTAAAATAGAAATGGCGGCATTGTGTGTGGAATTATGTCGGGTAAAGGGCAGCTGGGTCAAACAATTTCGGCCACCGTAAATGATCCAAGTGACTGAGAGAGAGAGAGAGAGAGAGAGAGAGAGAGAGAGAGAGAGAGAGAGAGAGAGAGAGAGAGAGAGAAACGAAGGGAAAGGGAGATTATTGGAAAAACAGGGAAGAAGGCATGGCAAAAGAAAAAACAAAAAGGAAAGACAGAGGGGATGAAAGGAATAAAAGAAGAAAAGGAAGGAAGAAGAAAGTAAGAAAGAAAATTGAAAAGGGAGGTTGAGGGGGGGGGGGGGGAGTAAATAAAACAGGAAAGAACGAAGGAAGAGAGAAAAAGGAATGAAGGAAGGAGAAACTACAGAGGGAAAAAAAGAGGAAAGAAGAAGAGCAGAAGGGAGGAAAGGAGGAGAGGAAAGGGTAAGGTAGGAGAAGAAGGAAGGACGGGGGAGGAAATGAGAAGAAAAAGAAATATAGCAAGGTAAAAAAAAAAAAAAAAAAGGAAGGGAGCAAAAAAGGGGAAAATTGGAAGGAAGAAAACGAGTAAACGAAAAGGATGGTAAGAAGGAAGACAGTCAGGAAGGAAGGAAGGAAGGAAAGGAAGGAAGGAAGGAAGGAAGGAAGGAAGGAAGGAAGGAAGGAAGGAGGAAGGAAGGAAGGAAGGAAGGGAAGGAAGGAAGGGAGGAAGGAAGGAAGGAAGGAAGGAAGGAAGGAAGGAAGGAAGGGAAGGAAGGGAAGGAAGGAAGGAAGGAAGGAAGGAAGGAAGGAAGGAAGGAAGGAAGGAAGGAAGGAAGGAAAGAAAGCAGAGCGGAAAGAAAGGGGGGGGGGGGGGGGGGGGGGTGGCAGTCCAGAAGTAAGGAAGAAAAAAAATTGACGTGTGAGAAGGAAGGCAGAGAAGAAGAAAATTAGAAGGTAGGCGGGTAGGAAGGAAAAAGGAGAGGACGGAAAGAAGAAAGACGTAAGAAGGAAGGAAGGAGAAAAAGCCCAGAAGTAAGGGGAAAAAAAAAATAGACGGAAGGAAAAGGAGGAAGAGAAGAAGTACATTAGAAGGAAGGAAGGATGGAATGAATGCATGATGGAAGAAAACAGAAGCGAGACAGAAGGAAGAATGTTTGAAACAGGACAAAAAGAAAGGGCGAAGAGAGACATGATGAAGAAGCAAGCGAGGGAGTGGGAAGGGCAGACTTAAAAGGAAAGAGGGGAGGGAGGGAGGAAAGGAAAAAATGACAGGACGAAGAGGGGGCAGGGGAGGGGAGGATAAACAGGACTGACGTATTTTGGTGAAAGTGTTTGAGGAGTTAGATGCTGGGCGAGGAATGTGGTCATTGTGTATGGAAGTAGGTCGAGTGCGCAACTAGGTCAAAACACTTTGGGCCGCAGTGAAAGCTATTAGGGACCAACCACTGTTTACACTGACTAACCCAGAGAGAGAGAGAGAGAGAGAGAGAGAGAGAGAGAGCATTCGTAAGGCTGTAGCTGCTTTGAAGGGGCATACACAAAGATAAGGGGATCACATACTTATGCTATTTCTCTTGCTTCGCATATATACTACGTATAATGCAGAATTTTACACTCGGACTGTCCACCTATACCTGAGCTTACCAGCCCAGTCTGCCCAACAGTTGACGGTGGAATGACAAGAGAGCTAATTGCAGACGATAACAAAGCCATTGCGGCTTTTAACCAACGCAACAAAGTTTGGTCAAAGAAGTTCTGGCGTGTGTGTGTGTGTGTGTGTGTGTGGTGTGTGTGTGTGTGTGTAGTTTTTCGTCCTTTTTTTCCCCCTTTTTTTTGTTACCTTAAACCAGGCTGAACTGTTATAACCGCAGCACGCTGTCAACCTTCTTTTTAACTGAAAAAACTTGGCACCTGAAGGCTGCCCAAGAGAACAAGTTTGATGCCTTTTGACCCAAGCTGCCTTAGAAATATCCTCCAGAGAAAATGGAAAGGCTCCATCTTTAACCAGGAAGTCAGAAAGCGTTCAAAACCAACTCTACTGGTCTCATTTTTGACAAATCTGCCGAGAAGTTTACATTTTGGGGGACTCCACATGATTTTCTTTTGTTGTGGATATTTCTTTTCTGTGTTTTAACTCTGTCCTAGCCAAACATTGGCTGTTGTTTTCTTTTCCCGAAGTTTAGTTTCGGTCCAGGATTTTTCTTCAAATTCAAATATCGTTTGAGAGGGCTTTCCATATGATTCTTTATTCCCCTTAATTATGAACGTTGTGTTGTCTGCAAATTGGGTAATTTTAAACTCTGTCTCTGCAACAAGAATGCCTTTTATATTGTTGTTTTCTCGACTCCTGCAGGCTAGTAATTCTGAACACAAAATAAACAGATAGGAAGAAACGGGATCGCCCTGACGACAGCCCCTTTGTATTTCAAGGCTGGGAGAACCTTTTCCATTCACTGCAACATATGAAGTTATATTTTTTGTAAAAGGCGCTGTTCCAGTTATATTTTTTTTTGTAAAAGGCGGAGCTCAGTTATATTTTTTGTAAATGGCGCTGTTCAGTTATATTTTTTTTGTAAAAGGCGGAGCTCCAGTTATATTTTTGTAAAAGGCGCTGTTCCAGTTATATTTTTTTTTGTAAAAGGCGGAGCTCCAGTTATATTTTTGTAAATGGCGCTGTTCCCAGTTATATTTTTTTTGCAAAAGGCGGAGCTCCAGTTATATTTTGTAAAAGGCGGAGCTCCAGTTTATATTTTTGTAAAAGGCGCTGTTCTAGTTATATTTTTATAAAAGGCGGAGCTCCAGTTATATTTTTGTAAAAGGCGGAGCTCCAGTTATATTTTTTGTAAAAGGCGGAGCTTCAGTTATATTTTGTGTAAAAGGCGGAGCTTCAGTTATATTTTTTTGTAAAAGGCGGAGCTCCAGTTATATTTTTTGTAAAAGGCGGAGCTCCCATTATATTTGTGTAAAAGGCGGAGCTCCATTTATATTTTTTGTAGAAGGCGGAGCTTCAGTTATATTTTTTTGTAAAGGCGGAGGTCCAGTTATATTTTTGTAAAAGGCGGAGCTCCAGTTATATTTGTGTAAAAGGCGGAGCTCCATTTATATTTTTTGTAGAAGGCGGAGAGCTCCAGTTATATTTTTGTAAAAGGCGGAGCTCCAGCTTCACAAGTCAAAACCCGGGCCAAAATGCTTTCAGAACTTTTTCTTCGTTTTTTTTTTTTTTTTTTCTTTTTTGCTAATTATGATCCCCGTGTATTGTATCAGAAGCTTTCTCCACCACATATAACAGGCTCTGAACTGGCTTGTCCATGCTGCTCATCTTCTTCCGCTACGTCAGTAAGTTCAGAGAGGACACTCGTAGGAGAGAGACCGAAGAGGACGACCCAAGCTGTGGCGACAGGCAAGATAGCGAGACATCCTGGTCACACACACACACAAGATGACGCCGATCCCATTGCTGACCGCTGGGATGATGGTTCTCTGATAGCTGTCAGTCCTGAAAAAAAAAAAAAACAGAGAGAGAGAGAGAGAGAGTCACACAGACAGACAGACAGACAGACAGACAGACAGACTGACTGACTGACTGACTGACGTAGACAGAGAGGCAGAGAGATGGAGTGGGGACAGTGGCGGGGGAGGAAGGAAAGAAGGGAGCGAGAGAGACAGACAATCAGACAGACAAACAGACAGACAGACATACAGACAGACAAACAAACAGACTGAATGACTAAATGATTGACAGATGTAGACAGATAGAGAGAAAGAGAGAAGGAGGGAAGGGGAGGGAGGGAAGAAGAGAGAGAGAGAGAGAGAGAGAGAGAGAGAGAGAGAGAGAGAGAGAGAGAGAGAGAGAGAGAGGCACAGGAAACCGACTTTACCAAAGCTTCAGAAGAGGTAGAAGTACAAACAAAAAACAAGGGAAAAAAAAACTCGCAGGGGAGGTAATAAACATGCCGCCTTTCCTCTTCATCTCCCTTTAGCTGTCAGCTACACTTAGACACAAGGAGACCACTGAACACTCCAGGGACGAAAAACGATTAAAACAGAAAAAAGGTAGTCTTGAAGGATGGGGGGAGGACTGAGAAGGTAGACAGCGAGGAGAAAGGGGTGGTGATGGTGAAGGGAGTTTGGTAGACATAGGATCATCGTCAAAAAATATAGTGCGAGGGTGATGAGGAGGAGGAGGGGAAGGGAAGGGGGTGAAGTATAGAAGGAGGGGGTGGAGGATTGTCGAAAATGTAGCGACAGGTACGTGGCGGGAAGTGTGAGGGGGTTGGGGAAGGGGTTGGCAGGAGTCAGGGCCGGGAGAAGGAGGGGGGGGGGGGGTGTAAAGGGGCTGGGGTTGTGGGAGTACACTATCTCCTCAGGCAGGTGCTTGTGTGTGAGTAGGTCAGGAGTGTGGATGGAGGGAGCGAGAGTGGAGGTGGGTGGGGCAAACAGCAGGGGAGGGGAGGAGGGGGGGGAGGGGGAGGAGGGAGCATTTCCCAAAGGCCCCTCTCCTCTGGAAACTGGGAGGGCTGTGTTCTGGTTGACGCCTCATGCGTGACTGACGTCGTTCATTTTGGGCACGCTACCGGTGTATATATATTGTGTGTGTGTAAGCGTGAGTTCTGCATGTGTTTCACGCGGCCTGTATCTTTTTACAATTTAGAATTTCCATTTGTGCCTGCAATTGTTTATGATCTCAACTTTTGAATTCAGAGTTGCTAGATGAGGTTTGCATAATATCAGCCACTTTTCTGTAGAACATAGGTTGCATTTTTTTAGAGATATTTGTTGTATGGTGCTGCTCTTTTTATAATTTTCCATGATATATTATAGTCTATTTTTTTTATCTTTAAGTTTCCAAATGTGTTTGCTTAGTTTCTGTTTGGTTTTTATATTTTTCATTTTTGAAGGACTGTTTATGGTTTGCATATCTAGTTTTGAAAAATGGTTTGCAGTAATCCCTATGTATGTTTCTTTGTCACTATCAGTTGTTACTGTGGCTTGGTATACAATATTATTGTAAAGGCATTTATTATTTCAGGGGGCATTGATTTTTTTTTGTGCAGTTACAAGATGTCCTTTTGTTACCCTTTTTTGGCTGTGTTGCCTTTATTTGTTAGATGAGTCAATTATGTTTTTGAGGTTGGGCATACATGAATATGATAGCTTGACGGTGTTTTTATTGAATATTTTAGATAGTACATGTTCTTTTGGAAATGATGTTATAAGAATTTTAAAGAATTCTTTTCCTACATTAGTCTTTATTCTTCCATCATGGGGGGGATTATACCATATGATCTTCCTTTTCCTGTTTTTCTTATTACTGTTCATGTTATTATCTGGGTTGTATTGTAGTTTGTAGTTGTAGCCACTTTTTTTTCAGTGCCTCTTGGTATTCAACTGCTGCACTGTTGAATACTTTCTCGTTGCATGACAGGTTAGATAGTCTTTTTTGTTTATGCCATTGGGTATGGTTTTTAGGATAGAAGGTGGATGGTTACTTTTGATGTCTACGTAGATGGGTGTATCATTAGGTTTTTTATATGGTTTGTATACATGGTCATTAAGGTCTAATGTTATGTCTAGGTAGTTTACTACCTTCTTGTTGGCTTACTGTGATTTTTTTAAGTTGTGGCTTTGGAAGATTTTGCAAAGTTCTTTTTTTCTTATTTTCAATGGTTTTTTGGTTTATTGTTTAGCGCGGCGAGGCCATCGTCTCTGTACAAGCCAACCTGTTTACCAAGTGTTTTTCTGTATATTGGATAACATAAATAGTCCAACTAGTTCACATGTTTCGGCACCATCATATGAACCCATTGTGACATCAAATGTGGAATTATTGCTTTTTTTTTTTTTTTGTCCAAGTATCATTACTGCTGTGGAGTAGAGTTTTTTTTAGTGTGGAAGATGATTTTTCCATCTCAGCCTCTGTTATGTTTGTATATTTGTTAGCAAATTTTAAAGCTTTGGTAAGCAATTCCTCATCTATGGATGGATAAAAATCCACTATGTCAAAGTGATGAACACTGTGTGTTTTTCTGTTTGTTAATTTCCTTGAACCATTGGATAACTTCGTAGCTATTTTTCCAAAGGTTGTATTCAGTGTTTGATTTTATGTCCTCTCTATAGACTTTTCCAGAATTTTTTTGCTTATTTTGCCTAATTCAGACTTGGATGGGTTTATTAATCTACATGTTGGGTTGTTGGGGAAATTAGGTTTGTGATCTTTAAGTGTTATAAAAGCTTTTTATTGCTGTTGTTTCTATCCTATCATTTAGATCCATACGGGTGCACAAGTTCTTTTTCTTTTTTACAAATGCTGTCATATGTGGTTTGATCCGTTTTTTTTTTTGTAGTTTTTCTGAATATTTTTGTTGAGGAGTTGAGAGTATTCATTAGGTTCCATTTTATAGAAATTGCTTGTCTTATCAGCCTTTACGAATACCTTTTTGTCATTTTGAATTTGTTTTTATTTCATTTTGTAATTTTGTTTGGAAATTGTTGTATGATTTTCTGAATTCAATATTGGCTATTAGTCTTTTCATATTGTCTTCAAAAGGTTTCATTTCCTCTATTATGGGTGGCGATCTCCATGACTTAAAACCGTATGTTTTTTTTATCAGAGCCAGCGAGAACTCCAAAAACGCTCAACCGGGAAGGGAGCGACATAAGTTTTAAAATGTGATTAAAAAAGAGATTAAAAAAACACCAACAAGCTTGTTTCCAGCTCTCTGCTCTCTTCAGGGTGTTCATTTGGGCACGCTACCGGTGTTATATATATTGTGTGTGTGTAAGCGTGAGTTCTGCATGTGTTTCACGCGGCCTGTATCTTTTTGGAAACAAGCTTGTTGGTGTTTTTTTAATCTCTTTTTTATCAATGAAGGGAAAATCACAGAAAACGAGAAACAGAAGGAAAGCAAGAAAGAAGATGTCACGTTTTTTTTCCGTATTCGTGTAACCTACAGCTCTGTGTGTGCGCTTGACGATGTGTTTTCCTGGGACATGGTTCCAGAAACGAAGCGAACGTCGGCTGTAGGCATACACCACTTCAATGGCACAAGTCAGTAAGCAGGGTTCCTGCCGCTGTTGGACACAGACACTCGCCTGACCTTTGAAATAGAGTTCCTAGAGTCACCATGAGCCATAGGAATCGTTCCATGTACGTTTCAGACATGTATTCATGTTGCCATATTACCTTTGTATAAGCACTGAGTGCAGGGTTGACTGCATTTGGCTGTGTGAGGAATGAAAACAAAGGAATTACATCGATAATTACGCACATACGTTTACGTTTCTTCATGGAATACTATTATATTTCTTGTTCTGTAAACGTCCATATTGTGTGCTTAGTATATTCACTCAAAAGAAATAATCAGAGGGGGTGGGGAGGGGGTGGGGGGGGTAGGGGTGGGGGTAAGGGAGGTATTTTTTTCAGTCTCTACCAATTATTACTTCCCCTTCATTTTGTCCCTTTATAAACAGATTCAAGGGGTAGATCCAAGATTCTTTTGATATTGATGGAAGTGTGGGGTGCCCCGAGTGCCACTCCAGTGTGAGTACTTCAAGGTTCTCTCTTTTCACCCCATCTCTTCCCGTCAATACGCTCATGCCCCCCCCCCCCTTTTACCCCCCCCCCCCGCTCCCCCCCCCCCCCAAGCCCCGTTCACGCAATCCCCGTTTTCTCTCCACCCCCTCCTTCCCACCCTTCATCTTCCTCGTCTCTTGCATTTCCTCTCAATGTTTGCTTAGTTGATATGATAGTGATTGAGTACATTCTCTCTCTCTCTCCTCTCTCTCTCTCTCTCCTGTGTCTCTCCTCTCTCTCTCTGTGTGTGTGTGTGTGTGTGTGTGTGTGTGTGTGTGTGTGTGTGTGTGTGGTGTTGTGTGTGTGTGATGATGGAAGGAATGTTCACAGTATACTCTCCAGAAATGCGTTTTTCTATCACCTGCCTTTTCAAGGGTTTCCACTTCTGTTAGAAGAAGAAGAAGAAGAAGAAGAAGAACAAAGACAACAACAACGACAACAACAATAACAACAACAACAAGAACAACAACATGACAACAACAACAACAGCAACCACAGCAACAACAACAACAACAACATCAAGAAGAAGAAGAAGAAGAACAACAACAACAACATGACAAAAACAGCAACAACAACAACAACAGCAGCAGCAACAACAACAACAACAAACAACAACAAACAACACAACAACAGAATCAAGAAGAAGAAGAAGATGATATGAAGATGACGACGACGACGACGACGACGACGACGATGAAGACGACAACGACGACGACGACGACGACGACGATGAAGACGACGACGACGACGACGACGACGACGAAGAAGAACGAAGAAGAAGAAGAAGAAGAAGAAGAAGAAGAAGAAGAAGAAAACAACAACAACAACAACGACAACAACAATAACAACAACAACAACAACAACAACAACAACAACAACAACACAGCAACAACGACGACAAATAAGAGCAAGAAGAAGAAGAAGAAGAAGAAAAAGAAAACAATAACAAGAAGAACAAGAACAAGAACAATATCAAATAGAACAAGAACAAGAAATACGTGTTCTACGTCTCCTTTTTTGTACCTGTGAGCCTAGTTTTGAACAGTTCTCCTCTCCTTTACATCTTACACCAGTATTAAAAGAAACCCACCATACAACCGACTAAGCAACATCAAGAAAAGAAAAAGAAAGAAAGAAAGAAAGAAAGAAAGAAAGAAAAAGTTAGTTAGAAAGAAGGGACGGAGGCAAGAAAGAAGGGGGAAAAAAAGAAGAAAAACAAAACTGCAATACTCTTTGTACAGCAGGACAACTTATGATAAGAAAGAAAGAAAGAAAGAAAGAAAGAAAGAAAGAAAGAAAAGAAAGAAAAGAAAGAAAGAAAGAAAGAAAAAGAAAGAAAGACAAAGGAAGAAAGAAAGAAAAAGAAAGAACAAAGCTGCAATACCATTTCACACACCGGGACACCTCACGGTTCTTGACAGCGCTGCACATATTTTCAGACGTGCGGATGGGGTTTTTATGGCAGCGCTTACGCGCCAAAATCACAAACACCTGGATGTGGTCGTCAGGTGAAAAAAAAAAAGAGTAAATGACAAAAAAAAAGCAGATGGCAGAGTCTCATTTGGTCGTCTGTCTGGTTATGCATTCACTTGTTTTGAAGTGCAGTGGATTACATGCTATTGTTTGTACTACACACACACTGCGTAATGTCGTAAGTTAGTTATTGTACTATGGTGTTTTAGAATACATTGATTTTCGTGCCACTGGATTACTTAGTACTGAGATGATGAACCACAGTGTTATATGTTGTGTTGTGTAGTTTTGTGCTGCTTTCTATTATATTACGTTCTCTCGTATTGTGTTGCATCGTACTGTGTTATGTTGTGTTAATTTGTATTGCATGATATTGTACTACAGCGGCGTGGTATTGTATTGTGTTGTATTGTATTGCATTGTGTTGTATTATGTAGTGTTGTATCGTTGTTCACTGTAATGCATAGTATCATGTCGTGTTGTTTTGTATTGTATTGTATCGTTGTTAACTGTACTGTATAATATCATGTCGTGTTGTTTTGTATTGTATTGCATAGTTGTTCACTGTATTGTATAGTACATGTCGTGTTGTTTTGTATTGCATCGTGTCGTTGTTCTCTGTATTGTATAGTATCATGTTGCATTGCCTTGCATTGCGTTGTATTGCGTCATGTCGTGTCGTGTCATATCCTTTGGTATTGTATAGTATTGTACTGTGTTGTATCATATCGTATTGTATTGTATGATATTGTATCGTATCGTATTGTATGGTGTCATATTCTATTGTATATATCGTATCGTATCGTCTTATATTGTACAACCTTGTGTTGTGTTGGCTGCACTGTACTGTAGTGTATCACACTCTCTCTCAGTCTCTCACATCGGTTGCCTGCCCTCTTGGTCTTTCGTTCGATTTTTGTCCAGTTTCTGTTTCTGTACGTACCGATCTGGCTTTCCCCCAGACCTCATTTGACCAGCAGAGAACGATTCACTGGGACACACGCCTTGATTGGCCACGCTCCATCCCCCAGACCAGCTGTGTGTGAGCTGTCCAAAGACCCAGCACCATCCTGTCTGCTGCCACCTTTGCCACCTTGGCCACGTTCCGTCCCCCAGTCAGCTGTGCGGAGCTTCAAAGTGTCCTGCCTGCTGCCACCTTTTCCCCGTCTTCAGTGCCGTCGTCTTGTCCTGTTCTCAACGGACTTTGCCAGCACCGGATCTGCTGTTTTTGCCAGCACCGGATCTGCTGCCAGCTCTGCTGTCTTTGACCCCTCTCCTTTCTGATGGTGGAGTGCCTTCCATCCCCCCCCCCCCCCCCCTCTGCCTCCCGCTGTACAGCTTTCCTGGAGGAGACAGAATGGGGGGAGGGAGGGGGAGGAATTGGTAACAAGTCCTGTGTCTACGCTGTCTATACAACATGTCCGTTGTGGGTGGGGAGCCGTAAGCAGTGAGCCATTAGGGCCCATGAAAATCAATTGTGCTTCGACTGACTTTTCGTGAGACTGGGAAAAAAGAATTCAAAACTGAAAAGGACCTGCTAGGGGTCCTCCTTAGAACTTCATGGTGTGAACAGTGACCCGTGTGTGTCATTGGAAAGGGTTGGCTGTGGCCCTGATTTCTCTATCGTTTAGCCCTTTGTCTTCTATCGTGCTGCAGTGTTCGGTGTTCGGTGAAATCTGGTTTTGACCATTTGGACGCTGAATGTGATCTCCAAATGTTCATCCTGGACTTTTGACAGAATCCTGCCCGTGGATGTTGGAGGACTCCCGTCGTGACAGTTAGCTTCATTGTGACTCCTCTCGAGAAGGGTTGGGTGGGAGGTGGTTAAGGGAAATCAAGAGAAAGATAATAATTAAAAAAAGTATTAATATTCTCTCTCTCTCTCTCTCTCTCTCTCTCTCTCTCTCTCTCTCTCTCTCTCTCTCTCTCTCTCTCTCTCTCTCTCTCTCTCTCTCTCGGGAAGCTGTCTCCTTCTCTCTGATAAGCATTTGCCATTTGGACAAGTCAGGTTGTTCGTCAAATTATTTTTAAATACTTCGCGCAAAGTCGAGGTGATACTATTATTATTGTCATTGCTATTATTATTATTATTATTATCATC
>JADBJO010005158.1:102500-107500 GCA_016801955.1 Conus betulinus
ACAAAGCCGCAGACACAAGAGCAACAACAACACAAACCTCAGACACTAGAGCAACAACAACAACACAAACCTCAGACACCTAGAGCAACAAAACGTGCACAAACCTCGACACTAGAGCAACAACAACAACACAAACCTCAGACAAACGTGCCGTTCGGTATGAACGCTGTGAATAAGCAAACAGAAAGATGAAGACGGGTGAAATTTAGGTTCCAGTAACCTGTGGCTTTTAAGGACAGGTTGTATCCAGTCCGGTGTGTACAAGAAGTTAGGATAGTTAAAATGGCTTTTATTCTCCACAAACAACTTTCATATTGGACAAACAACTGCCAGAGATACAGATAATTAAAAAGAAGGTACCCTCTCCTGAAGTATAACAAGAAAGTGTGGTCATTATACATTTATGTTCAAGGAGACTGTCCACACAAAATGTTTAAAGGATGTTTTCCACGCTCTTATCGGGTCTCTAATTCATAAATGAATGATTCATTTGCAGTTGAGAGGACTTACATTGAAATCTAGCGTTTGACAACACACGTTTTCGTTTACACAACGGGTGGCCCAGCTAGATAGAGCCGAATGAAAAATTGACTGTTGGCATTAATCATTGGTTTACCACGTCAATCAGTTCACTATCAGACACTCTTGTTCTACATTTCTACTCTTCACTGTCTGCCCCGGGGACGCCTGCTGTGTGGAGTCGTGTCATCCATTCCAACTAGCAAAACGGACTCCTCTTCCGAAAGATGGAGATGGGATTTTATGTGTGTGCATGATGTTGTGCGTGCGTTCAAACACGGAACCTTGGCTTTGAGTCTCATTCGTCGAACGTTTCGGGAACTGGGGTCAGAGCCAGAGCTAACGCCAATCGAAAAGACCACAAACTAATTACTCTCGCTGTTCTGCTGTCAATGGTTTGGAGTTGGGAGGGGGGGGGGGGGGACTTCATGAATTCTTCTGTTTCCGTTCATCGGCTGGCTCCATGGGGGGGGGGGGGGGGGGGGGGGGGGGGTGACCTTCATTGAATTCTTGTGTTTCCGTTCATCGATTTGTTTTCCTCTTGTAACCATACTTTCCTGATAACAAAGACTATGGTTGTGAAGTTAGTGTTTGATAACAAAGACTATGGTTGTGAAGTCAGTGTTTGATAACAAAGACTATGGTTTGTGAAGTAAGTGTTTGATGACAATGACTATGGTTGTGAAGTTAGTGTTTGATAACAAAGACTATGGTTGTGAAGTTAGTGGAGCGGATACAAAATGGGGGTAAAAACCCATTAAGTTGACCGTTAATAACGGAATTCAACCTGAGCTATTTGTGGATTCCGGGTGTCCATCTTTTTGTAGACACGTTTTCCTTTAGTCCTTCACAGACGACAATCACCCAACCGAATCAACTAATTTCTTCCTTTCTTTCTTTCTTTCTTTTTTTTCTTTATTTGTGCGTGCATTTTTGCCAATCTGGAGAATATTGGGACTTCTTCGTTTGGTATTTGAGTTTTATTTTCAGGAATCATTTACTTCAGATGATGTAGTGGAACGTAACATTTCTATTTCATATGTTGAATGGACACGTGTGAGTGAATTATAAACCGAACTCTTCAGTCTACGGATGCAACGTAGTTTACTAGCTTCTTTTGGTTTTCATCCATGTGTGCCTCTGTGTGAGTATTGCGTATGGTTTAGCATAATATGATACAAAAGAAAAGAAAAACACCACTCACAAAACATGGGAAAGCAGTCTATTCAGTTTAGACAACAACTACGTAAACAAGCAAAATCACTAGTATTTATTGAAGAAATGTTGGGAAGCAGATAACGTGAAAATATGGTGTAATGTGATATTTCGTGAACCTACATTGTATTATTGTGTGTTGTGACACAGTTCAAAGTTTACATGGAGTCACATGGAGTCTGAACATTGCACGGATTTAGCAAACAATACGAACAACCCCGCACTGTCAGAAACCCTTTTCTTTCAAACAAAAACTTAATGACGCTAAATGCAGGTAATACAGCACGCAAACTTCCACAGATTGATTTTACTGACGCTGACTTTAGGAAAACCCTGAATATACAATGGAAGTGACTGAGAAAGGTTAGAAAACCCGGAATTAACCATTGAAGTGACAGAGAAAGAAGGCTAGTCAACCCAGAATTAACCATTTAAGTGACAGAGAAAGAAGGTTAGAAAACCCATAATTAACCATTGAAGTGACAGAGAAAGAGGTTAGAAAACCCATAATTAACCATTGAAGTGACAGAGAAAGAAGGCTAGACAACCCAGAATTAACCATTGAAGTGACAGAGAAAGAAGGTTAGAAAACCCGGAATAAACCATTGAAGTGACAGAGAAAGAAGGAGAAAAGAATCAACCATTGAAGTGACAGAGAAAGAAGGTTAAAAACCGGAATTAACCATTGAAGTGACAGAGAAAGAAAGGTTAAAAAAAAACCGGAATTAACCATTGAAGTGACAGAGAAAGAAGGTTAAAAAAAAACCCCGAAATAACCATTGAAGTGACAGAGAAAGAAGGTTAGAAAACCCGGAATCAACACTTGAAGTGGACAGAGAAAGAAGGTTAAAAAACCGGAATAAACCATTGAAGTGACAGAGAAAGAAGGTAAAAAAAAAACCCGGAATCAACCATTGAAGTGACAGAGAGAAAGAAGGTTTAAAAAAAACCGGAGTCAACCATTGAAGTGACAGAGAGAAAGAAGGTTAGAAAACCCGGAATTAACACTTGAAGTGGCAGAGAAAGAAAGGTCAGAATTAAACTTGAAGTGGCAGAGAAAGAATAGAAAACCCGGAATTAACACTTGAAGTGACAGAGAAAGAAGGTTAGAAAAAGAAAACCCGGAAGTGACCGAGATGAAGGTGAGACCCGGATTAACAGAAGGCAGAGAAAAAAAACCGGAATTAACCGTTGAAAGACATTGAAGTGACAGAGAAAGAAGAAAGAAGGGAGAAAACCCGGAATTAACACTTGAAGTGGCAGAGAAAGAAGGTTAGAAAACCCGGAATTAACAGTTTGAAGTGGCAGAGAAAGAAGGCTAGAAAAACCCGGAATTAACAGTTGAAGTGACAGAGAAAGAAGGTTAGAAAACCCGGAATTAACAGTTGAAGTGACAGAGACAGAAGGTCAGAAAACGGAATTAACACTTGAAGTGGCAGAGAAAGAAGGTTAGAAAAACTGGAATTAACAGTTGAAGTGACAGAGAAAGAAGGTTAGAAAACCCGGAATTAACCATTGAAGTGACAGAGAAAGAAGGTTAGAAAACCTGGAATTAACACTTGAAGTGGCAGAGAAAGAAGGTTAGAAAACCCGGAATGAACAGTTGAAGCAGAGAGAAAGAAGGTTAGAAAACCCGGAATTAACAGTTGAAGTGACAGAGACAAAGAAGGTCAGAAAACCCGGAATTAACACTTGAAGTGACAGAGAAAGAAGGTTAGAAACCCGGAATTAACACTTGAAGTGACAGAGAACAGTTGAAGTGACAGAGAAAGAAGGTCAGAAAACCCGGAATTAACACTTGAAGTGGGCAGAGAAAGAAGGTTAGAAAACCCGGAATGAACAGTTGAAGTGGCAGAGAAAGAAGGGTAGAAAACCCGGAATTAACAGTTGAAGTGAAGTGGCAGAGAAAGAAGGTTAGAAAACCCGGAATTAACAGTTGAAGTGGCAGAGAAAGAAGGTCAGAAAACCTGGAATGAACACTTGAAGTGACCGAGACAGAAGGTCAGAAAAACCGGAATGAACACTTGAAGTGACCGAGACAGAAGGGTCAGGCAGCATGGCGGCGCTCCCTTCCATTTTCGGTGCTGACTCTGGGAGAGGACAAGGACCCTAGGTTTGTGGTCCCAGCTCCAGTTTATCTGGCACCATGCAGGAAGGGGTGGAGAGGAATGAGGTCATTTCCGTTTTGTTTATTTATTCATTCATTTATTTACTCATTTGTTCATCATTTTTACGTCTAATGCTACATTCTTTGATTGCTACACACACACACACACACACACACACACACACACACACACACACACACACACACATATGCACGCGCGCGCACACGCACACATACTCACAAACACACATACACACGCACGCGTCCATGCGCACACACACCACACACACAACACACACAACAGAACAACACAACACACACACACACACACACACACACACACACACACACACACACACACACACACACACACACACACACACACACACACACACACACACACACACACGCACGCACACACACACGACCACGCCCGCCTGCATGGTTGTTGTACTGTGTGAAATCGATTATGTGTTAACAACAGTGCATGCATGTAGATGTTCCGCCCGTTTGACATGCATGTGTCGATGAATGCTTTTCTCATCATCATCATCATCATCATCATCATCATCATCATCATCATCATCATCATCATCAACATTATCATCATCATCCATCATCCTCGTCTCAAAATGGATTTCTTAAACGCATGTTTGGGTTATTTCCCCCCCCACCCCCCCAAAATACACTCTCTGTACTAGTTTTTTTTATAGGTCATTCTCAGCCGGTTTTTAGTAAACCGTTGGATTATCTTAGTGACAAAGTAGGGTAAACCGCATGCGGTGATAGAAAGAAGAGAAAGCAATAATACACTTCAGAACGACTGGAACGATTTTCAACACAGATACAACGCGTTTGGACCTAGTGGTCTTGTTCCGGCAGGTACAGACAAAGCAAAGTTCAGTTTCAGTGGTGATGTTAACGTCTTTTTCTCAAGCAACAGAGATCACTGAAAAATGTGAGACCTATTCTCTGTAGCCATTTTCTCTCACCTCTATCTCACCTCTTTCTTTTTTCACATCTTAGAATCTCAACACCCCACCTACATCATTTCTGAAAAAAAAACTTTTAAACATGTATATCACAACAGTCTGCCCGACTCTGGCTAGGCAATAACGTGTGCGATGTCCGTTAATACATGTGCAAAATGTGAAGTATG
>JADBJO010005158.1:122500-130000 GCA_016801955.1 Conus betulinus
CACAGCACACGTACAGAGTCCAGGAGACAGCAAGTGCCACAGCACAGAGACAGTCCAGAGACAGCAGTGCCACAGTCCACAGACAGTCCAGAACGACAGCAAATCAATGTCAAAGTCGCCATCGAGGCAGCCTTCCGGTGGTAGGAGACCGCTGCAAGGCTGCCGAGTCCCCTTGGCGACACTACCAGATTAACTACCCCCGTTGCCGACGATGATCACTGGCTAAGCGTGGATCGCCGCCTGAAATGAGCGTCCAGGGATAATGAGCGCTGCCTCCCGGGAGCAGACCCCTGACGTCATGTGAATCGAGACGCAGAGAACAGAATCCCAGTGACTCTGCGACAGCGATTGTACGACCCCCGTGACGCGTGACGTAAACACCTCTGGATTAGAATGTTAAAGCTGAGGTTACCACGACAGCATAGGTTGATGGGCCACACTCTATCAGTGGCCATAATGATGGAACATGTTAAAAGCTGAGGTTACCACCACAGCATGCATGGGGGCAACATCTCAGAATGTTAAAGCTGAGGTTACCACGACAGCATAGGTTGACATGTTGACAAATAGCAGAATTGATTCACCCGTTCCTCTGCCATGTCGGTGTACAAGTTCAGCGCATGCCGTGCGGCGATAAACACGTGCTGGTGGGCTAAAATCTAGTGCTGTAAACTTTCGACTGTCGACGGATTTGCAGACGGGAAATTCACGTGCAAAGCACAGAATACAATGCTGACAACACCTCAATAGCAGGGTATAAAAAGGGTTTGGCTCCATTGAAAAATGAAACCAGAAACGAAAGGAAAGAATGCCAAATCTGAACAGCCAACAACGAGAAAATGCGATAGGCCGGTTGCAGGCCGGGCAGAGTCAAGCAGCTGTTGCCAGACATTTCAATGTGTCCAGAAGCACCATCATCAGTAAGCTTTGGAAACGGCTTGGAACGACGGGGGTCAACAGCAGATCGACCTCGTTCAGGACGGCCAAGGTGCACAACCCGAGCCCCAAGATCGCTACATCACGCTCCGCCATGTTCGGGATCGTTTCCTGTCTGCCTCCTCTACAGCCCAGGCCATCCCTGGCCACAGACGTGTAAGCGGGCAAACCGTACGCAATCGTCTACATGCTGTTGGAAGGAGGGCTCGAAGACCTGTCTGAGGACCCGTTATGACTCAGCGTCATCGCCAGGCACGACTTCAATGGTGCATGCCAACATCTTCCTGGGCTGTGTTCATCGTGAATAGAGACAGGTTTCATTCAGCAACGAATCACATTTCCTGCTGCAACGCCATGACCGCGGACCGGAGGAGGAGGGTCTATCGCAGAACGAATGAACGCTATGCACAGAACTGTGTGTTGATCAGGCACTCCCCATGGTGGGTGGAGGGGTAATGATATGGGGAGCCATCAATTTCAGTGGCAGAAGCCCCCTAGTACTGGTCCAGGGACGACTTAATGCTCAGCGCTACATTGCAGAAAATCCTCCCGCCTCACGTTCTTCCACTCCTGGCTGCTCCTGGTTCCATATTCATGCATGACAATGCTCGGCCATACTCAGCCCGCTTAACACGACATTTCCTGGCTGCCAACAACGTCAATCTCCTTCCTTTGGCCCTCTATGTCACCCGGATTTAAACCCAATAGAGCACATTTGGATGAGTTGGATCGCCGAGTCCGTGCCAGAGTTAATGCCCCTACAAAAATGAACGAGAGTGAGTTGTCCAGGCTCTTCAGGAGGAGTGGGACACCATTCCACTGTGCGCGTCATCCGCAGTCTGCTGCGATCCCTGCCCAGGCGACTTTCAAGGTGTGGATTGCTGCACCAGGGAGGACACACACGCTACTGACGTTCGAAAGGTGTGAGCTCTTCTGTAATGACTTTTTGGCACTGTTTTTTTTTCAACGCAAAATCAGATAAGCCATTATGTTTCAATCATCTCCTACTTAAAGGTGTTGTGCAGTTACCTGAAAATGTACAATGTTTCAGTGCCACAGCACAGACAGTCCAGAGACAGCAGTGCCACAGCAGACACAGACAGTCCAGAGACAGCAGTGCCACAGCACAGACAGTCCAGAGACACAGAGACAGCAGTGCCACACACAGACAGTCCAGAGACAGCATCAATGTCAAGTCGCCATGAGGCAGCCTTCCAGTGAGACGCTGCAAGGCTGCCGAGTCCCCTTGGCGACACTACCAGCATCTACCCGTGCCGACGATGATCACTGGCTAAGCGTGGAGTCGCCTGAATGAGCGCCTCCCGGGCGAGCGTGCTGTCATGTGCCTCCGAGAACAGACCCCAGAAACTTGCCGATGCCGACCCCCGTGACGTAAACACCTCCTGGATAGAATGTTAAAGCTGAGGTTACCACGACAGCATAGGTTGATGGGCCACACTCTATCAGTGGCCATAATGATGGAACATGTTAAAGCTGAGGTTACCACCACAGCATGAGGGGCCACATCTCAGAATGTTAAAGCTGAGGTTACCACGACAGCATAGGTTGACAGGTCACACTCTATTGGTGGCCATGATCATACAAGAAGAGCAAAAAAAACAGAATTACTGGGCCGCCAAACGAAGGAAGATTCAAATTGCTCAAAAAAAGAAACGCAACAAGTGATATTTTGGAATACGATGCAATATTTACATATTCCCACCATGAATGATGTTGACAAATAGCAGAATTGATTCACCCGTTCCTCTGCCATGTCGGTGTACAAGTTCAGCGCATGCCGTGCGATAAACACGTGCTGGTGGGCTAAAATCTAGTGCTGTAAACTTTCGACTGTCGACGGATTTGCAGACGGGAAATTCACGTGCAAAGCACAGAATACAATGCTGACAACACCTCAATAGCAGGGTATAAAAAGGGTTTGGCTCCATTGAAAAATGAAACCAGAAACGAAAGGAAAGAATGCCAAATCTGAACAGCCCAACAACGAGAAAATGCGCGATAGGCCGGTTGCAGGCCGGGCAGAGTCAAGCAGCTGTTGCCAGACATTTCAATGTGTCCAGAAGCACCATCAGTAAGCTTTGGAACCGGCTTGGAACGACGGGGGTCAACAGCAGATCGACCTCGTTCAGGACGGCCAAGGTGCACAACCCGAGCCCAAGATCGCTACATCACGCTCCGCCATGTTCGGGATCGTTTCCTGTCTGCCTCCTCTACAGCCCAGGCCATCCCTGGCCACAGACGTGTAAGCGGGCAAACCGTACGCAATCGTCTACATGCTGCTGTTGAAGGAGGGCTCGAAGACCTGTCCGAGGACCCGTTATGACTCAGCGTCATCGCCAGGCACTTCAATGGTGCATGCAACATCTTCCCTGGGCTGTTCATCGTGAATAGAGACAGGTTTCATTCAGCAACGAATCACATTTCCTGCTGCAACGCCATGACCGGAGGAGGAGGGTCTATCGCAGAACGAATGAACGCTATGCACAGAACTGTGTTGATCAGGCACCTCCCCATGGTGGTGGAGGGGTAATGATATGGGGAGCCATCAATTTCAGTGGCAGAAGCCCCCTAGTACTGGTCCAGGGACGACTTAATGCTCTCAGCGCTACATTGCAGAAATCCTCCCGCCTCACGTTCTTCCACTCCTGGCTGCTCCTGGTTCCATATTCATGCATGACAATGCTCGGCCATACTCAGCCCGCTTAACACGACATTTCCTGGCTGCCAACAACGTCAATCTCCTTCTTTGGCCCTCTATGTCACCGGATTTAAACCCAATAGAGCACATTTGGGATGAGTTGGATCGCCGAGTCCGTGCCCGAGTTAATGCCCCTACAAATGAACGAGAGTTGTTCCAGGCTCTTCAGGAGGAGTGGGACACCATTCCACTGCGCGTCATCCGCAGTCTGCTGCGATCCCTGCCCAGGCGACTTCAAGGTGTGATTGCTGCACAGGGAGGACACACACGCTACTGACGTTCGAAAGGTGTGAGCTCTTCTGTAATGACTTTTTGGCACTGTTTTTTTTCAACGCAAAATCAGATAAGCCATTATGTTTCAATCATCGACATGGAGAATGATGAGGATAATGATGACGGTGACATGGAGAATGGTGAGGATAATGATGACGGTAACATGGAGAATGGTGAGGATAATGATGACGGTAACATGGAGAATGGTGAGGATAATAATGACGGTAACATGGAGAATGGTGAGGATAATGATGACGGTAACATGGAGAATGGTGAGGATAATGATGACGGTAACATGGAGAATGGTGAGGATAATGATGACTCACTTACTTTGTTGTTGTTGTTGCTGCTGTTGTTGTTGTTGTTGTTGCTGCTGTTGCTGTTCACAGTGTTTCAGCCCTGATGTGGCCTTTGTGGTCGGCGGGGCTTTAAGCAACATGAGTTGATTTGAGCTGTCTCACTTGATCCCATGACATCCCCAAGAGCGGATAAGAGCCGACCAGCGTCGAGAAATGCCAGAAATAAATCTCGGGTATGAGATTCGAACCCCAAACTTCCCATCCGGTAAATCTGCCACAATACCCACTGCGACACCCCCTGCTGAGAAGACACCCCTGAAGAAAGCGGAAGGAGGAAAACAGGGGGATGGGATGTCGGGAGGTGGGGGAGTGTGGAGGGAAAGTAGGAGGTTGTTGGGGGAGCTTGGGGGCTTGGGGGGGGGGGGGGGGTATCTTAACGGTTTGTTCACAAATATACTGATACGCCTCTGCCTGGAAAGGCGAAAGTCTGCAAAAGCACTATAAATTGGCTCAGGTCACACCCACCCATTTCTGTCCTCCTTTACCCCCCCCCCTACCCCCCCCCACCCCTCCCGCCCCATCCTTTATTAGCACCCCCCTCCCTCCCCCCTCCCCCCCTCCCTCCCGCCTCCTCCACATCTTGTTTCTCATTCTGCACACGCGCTAACATCTATAATTAACACGCACGTGCATTGAGTTTCATGCTGCGCGTGCGTTAATGCAATGACATGGATTTGGATGCTGTGGCTGTTTGTTTTTTTTTTTTTTGTTTTTTTTTTTAATAGGAAGGAGTTTTCCTTTTGGGAAGGAGTTAGGCGATGAACTATTTTCTGTGTTCTCATCACCTTTGTCTCTAACATGCTCTCTCTCTCTCTCTCTCTCTCTCTCTCTCTCTCTCTCTCTCTCTCTCTCTCTCTCTCTCTCTCTCTCTCTCTCTCTCAAAATAATATTAAACACGTGTTTGTGTGCATGGAAGCGTCCATGTGTGTGTGTGTACGTGCGTGCGCGTGAGAGTGCGCATGCGCACATGCGTGTGCATGTATGTGAGTGTGTGTGTGTGTGTGTGTGTGTGGGGGGGGGGGGGGGGGGGGACAACTTTTAGAATATCTGCGTTTATGCGTTAGGTTGTATGTGTGCGCATCTATTCTATGTATGCGTGTGTGTGTGTGTGTGTGTGTGTGTGTGTGTGTGTGTGTGTGTGTGTGTGTGTGAGAGAGAGAGAGAGAGAGAGAGAGAGAGAGAGAGAGAAGAGAGAGAGAGAGAGAACGAAATATATATATATATATATATATATATATAGAGAGAGAGAGAGAGAGAGAGAGAGAGAGAGAGAGAGAGAGAGAGAGAGAGAGAGAGAGAGAGAGAGAGAGAGGGAGGCGGAGGGAGGGAGGGAGAGAACAAGAGATTTAGAGAGAGAGATTTAGAGACTAAGAGAGACAATAAGAGACAGAGACAGAGAGACAGAGACAGAGACAGAGAGAGAGAGAGAGAGAGAGAGAGAGAGAGAGAGAGAGAGAGAGAGAGAGCAAGAGATTTAGAGAGAGGTTAGAGAGACAGAGACAGAGACAGACATATCGACAGAGACAGAGCGCGCGCGCGCGTGCGTGCGTGAGTGTGTGTGTGTGTGTGTGTGTGTGTGTGTGTGTGTGTGTGTGTGTGTGTGTGTGTGTGTGTGTGTGTGTGTCGCGCGCGCGCGCGAGCACCGAGTGCACAAACGCCCGTGTATATTTACGCCCAAGTACTATGCCCCCCCCCCCCCCCCCCCCCCCCACACACACACACACCTTTCTAAAAAAAAGATTATTATTCTTTGTATAATCTCCAATGTGTTCGCGGAGCACACTTCTACTATATCCCACCCCCCCCCCCCCCCCAACACACACACACACACACACACACACACACACACACACACACACACACACACACACACACACACACACACACACACACACACACGCGCCTCCCCTTACCTCTCTGTTTGTTTTTCTACTCTTTCTCCCCTCACCAAACGATCTTTTTAAAACCGGTGATAAATTAAAAATGGTAGCCCGCATCATGACGTCAGCGCGCAGCGGAGATAAATGGAAAGCAAAGAATCTGAGGAATGGAGCACTGATAGCGAGCAGGTGAATGAACTTCACACACACACACACACACACACACACGCGCGCGCGCGCGCGCGCGCGCGCGCGCGCGCGTTCACACACACACACACACACACACACACATGGCTGGCATGGATGGTCACATCCCAAAAGACGTCCTCTATGGAGAGCTTGCCACAGGGCAGAGAAGCACTGGCCGCCCACAGCTGAGATACAAAGACGTTTGCAAAAGAGACATGAAGGCGCTTGAGATCAGCCCTGAGACCTGGGAGGACCTCGTAGCAGACCGCTACAGCTGGAGAAGCACTCTCAAGAAACAGCTGCAGACTGGGCCAAGACAAACTGACAGCTGCTGCAGCAGAAAAGCGAGCCCGCAGAAAGGGGGATGACAGCCACCAAAGCAGTGTCAACATACAGATGTATACCGCTGTGACAGAGAGACTGCCGCTCTCGCATCGGTCTCTACAGCCACAGGTGACGCTGCTCAGGGTCGAGAAGACAGCACGGACAGAGAGCTAATCTCAGGCCGGATATACTCTATCAATGGTCAGCTATGACCGGCGGAGGCCTCCTGTTATGCTACTACTAGTCTGTGGTGAGTCTGGCATACTGCCTGGATGTTCCAGCCAATCAAATGTGTTTTCTGTGGGATGGATGTTGAACAGCCAACAACGACTTGTACATTCTTCAGGATGGCACAATCCTCACTGAAGTAGGCGACAAAATGACAAACTGACAACGATATCCTTTACATTGATATCGCTGAAAAAATACAGACAGTTTGTGGGTTCAACTCTCAACAATTTTTGAGATTTTTGCATTTTGCATGACGTTCTTTGTTTCGTAACATCCTGCGCATTATTTCTAAAATAAGAATATTTCTATTGTGATGAACGTGTCTATTTCGTTTTTTTCGGCAATATATTGCTTCAGATAACAAACATGTTGTTTTAAATGCCAACATTTCGGGAAGAAAACCGTCGATCACCAGTGATCGAAATTCGAGGGAAAGACTGTAACTGCTTCCCGGACAATAGGACAATGCCATGGTTTGTATGGTTAGTCATTAAAAAAAAAAATCAGTTTCATTTTCATTAATGAGCTGTCACCGCGTGCAGATTAGTCCATACAGGCTACACCCCATCCGCTCAGTTTTGAGACCACA
>JADBJO010005158.1:135000-142500 GCA_016801955.1 Conus betulinus
GGTGAAGAAGGACTTCACTTTGGAGCAGAGCGGACTCATTATTGTGAGATTCAGGTTTAGAGCAGAAGCACTGTCTGATACACGAATACCCCAAATGCTGAAGGACTCTTTGAAGTCTGCAAGCTTTATACTGCCGGTTCCCTCTGGTCATCGAGGAGCAGGTAAAGAGCAGAATAATTTAGTGGCCGATATGAAAATCAGCACATGTGCACTCTTTGAAGTTTGTCCATGAATTCTTATCATGTATGAAAGGTGATAGAAAGTCACAAATTCGATGTCTTTTACAGCCAGAAACGGACACTCAAGATAGTCAGCCTCTTCAACAGCCGAACATGCAGTTCTGCTCCTTCCCGGTGGTGACGAGAGTAACAGAACTGGTTGAATCTGATAGCCCGAAATGCATTTCATAACTGAGAGAGAGAGAGAGAGAGAGAGAGAGAGAGAGAACTCAGAACTCAGAACATGTAATAAACTAGGCCATAAGCCCATGTCATGGAGGTGGGATTGCTTCAAAAATAAAGGGGAAAAATCAATACATTCGTATATATATATATACATATATATATATATATATATATATATATATATATATATAATATCTCTCTCTGTATAAATAGTATGGTAAAAGGAAGTTATAAAATCATCAACAGATCTGTATCGAGCGCTGGCTCTCCTATATATCCTGAGGAGAGCCAGCGCTCGAAAACAGATCTGTTAAAATGATTTAAAACTTCCTTTTACCATACTATTTTTTAAAATCATCAACAGATCTGTTTCAAGAGGGTTGAGCACTTTAAAAAAATTTATTAGGCGTTTTAGAAACTGTTCTTGTTTGCGTTTATTTTGCGTTTATATATATATATATATATATATATGCTATAGGGGTATGATACTATATATATTTATATATTATATATTTATATATATATATATATATATATATATATAAATGCAAAACGGGACACTCACTACACAGACGCACAATAACATTGACTAACACATGTACGTGCATATATTCACACATGCATACGCACGTACGCATATGCAAATCGTATAGATTACCATAATATTTGCAAATATGAGAATATTTACGACGGTGTGTGTGTATGAATATATGAAACAGAAACGATACTAGAATTCTGATTGTTTATGTACGTTATGTTGTTCCGGTGCCGATTACAAACAACAATGATTTGGGGGCACTCATTTGTTCTATCGGCATATGATGAAAGATTTTACACACTATTTTGTAAGTTATATTAAGTCTTAATTATTGTTTAAAGATTGTTCCATATCGAGAAATCTCTTTTTCAAAGATTCAAAAAAGGGTACCAGCCAACTACATTACAATATTTCTCACTCGCAATTAAAACGGTCATTGTAAACGTGGATGGTCGCGCGCGAAAAATTTCCGAGGTAAGTATTTTTCTCTGATGTCGCAATAATTTGGACACACAATTCCGAGGTAAGTATTTTTCTCTGATGTGGCAATAATTTGGACACACAAGTAAAAAGGGAAGTTCAGATTGTGGAACATCTTTACAAAACGGGCAAAACGTTGTGTCAGGTGACCGGGCAGTATAACGATATTAATGACTCTTTAATGGTGACACACCTAGTCTAACAGCAATGTTCTTTATGTTCAACACAGTTTGCGGGAGACTAGGAACTGACTTCAAAGATGTATAAAAAGAGAATCGTTCTCCTGAAACATGACCATTTCAGTTCTGCAGGAAACAATCTATTAATCTCTGTTTGAATTCAGACAGGAAAAAAACATGAACATGAGATACTTCTTGAGTTTCCCAAACGTGGCCGAATCCATGGCGGGTACAATGTGAAGCAAACATTAGAAACCAGTTATTCTTGTCTTTACAATGAAGATTATTTAACATTTTACAAGCCCTGTATGGGGGTCGACCTTCAGGCATTGTTATTAAATTAAGCCAAAATATTATACATTTGGTTTTTAGTACATATGTAAAGAGGATATCTCGCAGTTTCAGCATAAACCAGGGCACTAGGCGTCCTAATACTGACGTTCAGAAATCTCTTAAGCGCAAACATAAGCACCCTTTCAATAATTGTATGATCCGCCGTAAGACCCCATACTAGAAGCGTAAGTGAGTATTGGTTGGATCTGATTCAGCATTCACCATCAAACCATGCATTATCATTTTTGTCGCCCAACGTGATCTGTTTTTGCATAACTGAGCCTGCTTTATGCATAGCTTCATTAAATTTATCAAGGCATCATTGATATCGATGTCAATCAAGCCGAACTCGCTTTTCATCAGTAACAACACTTCTGAGTAAAACTTAGATTTAAACTCGGAACTTTTCTCAGCATTCCAAATGTATTTTACTATTGTTTGTCTGCTAGAACTCGGAGCAGTTTGATTTGGTGGATATAATTTAAGTTTCAACTCAATAAGCATATGTTTGCATTCCACACTAGGAGAAACATAAATGCTGAGTCCAAGGTCCAGGATACATCTAGACAGAATAAAATAGTCAATGATGCTTGCTCCATTGTAAGCTATGTAAGTAAAGTCCCCTTCTTCATCACCGGATAAAAAAAACCATTCAGTATTACTAAATTAAACTGGTCACAAACATCCAGTAAATATTACCGAACTGGTTAACAGTGGAATCTTTAGATGACCGTATATGGACAGAGTCGTCAAAGGAAATGTCAGGATCGATGTCGCAAAGCAGAACATCTCGCCCATTTTTTTCCACCAGTTCTTGCGTAAAGTCACCACATATCACAGCAGGAAGATCACCAGTAATTGCAAAGGTATACAACAGACATTGTTCAAGCAAAGACATGCCATTGTAAATATCAGTTTCATTGTAATACATACTCCGAGATGGAGGCAAATACATACCAAGCAAAACACAGTCTGTCTTTGAACCTGTATGTTTCTTACACAACTTAAGTACCATACAGTTGTCAAACTCCACATGAATCAAGGATATCACATTTTCAACCGTTTTCCTACAAGCATTGCAACACCTCCAGATAGTCTTGCTGTAACAGAGCTTGTCAGTCTGACTGGAGGGTCAAAGAAAGACGTTGTAATCTGGGAAAACAAAACTTGGACATTTTGCAGAGAAAATTTCAGAAAGGAAGACAAAATCAAACGTACGCAGGTATGACCTGATGCTTGGGTCATACAGACAAATCAGTCCTTCTATATTGTATGTGACGAAGGACAGATAATTTTGGACATTACTTTTATGAACATGGGCACGGCCGAGTCCCTAGCTGTTGACATTACAATTAACATCTTTTCTTGGAGTGCTTTTAAATGATTGTCTGTGAGTTGTGTTTGTCTGCATTTAACCTTGCTGCGTGTTTGAGAGCCAACAACAGGCGTTTGTTTGAGTTCATTCTCAATGGCCAAAAAGGACTCTGGCTGTGTGATTCTCTCAGTGTTAACTGATGGATTATCCTGACTGTCATTGTTATTGTGCACACTGCTCTGTGGGAGCCATATTTCACTTGTTTTGTCACATGGTTCTCCTTCCAAAGTGAATCTCTGTTTTACAAATGTCTGACTTTTGGCATCCAACAGGTTGATGTCAGCCGGATGTCAGGACAGGGGGAAGGAGGAAGGATGTGCAGACTGGGACAAGACAGGTGACAGTTCATGATTCAGAAAGCCGGAAACATCTTGATTGGTGCCGTCCTGATGAAGCTGGGGGACTGCATCGTTCACCACAGATGGACAGGTTGATTCACGAGCGGGGTGGCCAGTGGGAATCTTGACGTCAGTCAGGAAAGCCGGAACCTCAGTTTTCTCACTGGGAGGGGACAGAATTTCACAGGATCTGTCCAGTCCGTTGCTTTCTGGATCAGCTTCCCTCCCAACACCACCAGTATCACACACTGTTCCCGGAGTTCCTGCAGGCTGCATCAGCTGCTCATGACTAGACGATGGTTGTTGCTTTGAAAGTGACGGATATATTCTGCCATGTCGGAGGGGGGGGGGGGGGGGGGGGGGGGGGGGGGAGAGAAGACGAAGGTCTAGAACACCGTTCGTTGGATGTCCGTTCAGCATAGCGTCTTTCTCTGGGCATTTCCCTGGGAGGAGGACGCTGGCTTGGTGTTGTGGGCCGATCTCTGATGGCCTGGTCCACCAGGGCGACGACTCCTGAACTGCAGACGTCCATTGTGGAAATATGCATGTCTCCCACTCTGCCTATGTTGCTGTATTGCTCTGTGTTGTCGGGTGGTCAGGTCAGAGGCAATAGACACCAAGTTCATCTGACATCTGATTTCTTTTTTCTTTGTCTTCCAGAAGCATGAGTTTGTCGGGGGGAAAGTGTGGAGACGTACCAGCAGAACACGTGGACGGTTTTGATTGTGTTGCCTCTGGCCAAGTCGGCAGGCACACTCTTTGTCAGCAACAGTCCACGTTTTGTTTGTATAAAACCTATTCAAAAGCTTGACGACTTTTTGGCAGCATGTCTTTTTGTCTTCATGAGAGCTCTCGTCGTAGACATTGAAGAAACGAACATTGTTGCTTTTGGAGTGGGCCTGAAGTTTTCCCACTTCTTCATTCAGACTGTTTGCTGTGTCAGAACAGGACCTCTGCTCGTTAAAGAGTTGCTGGTTTTCTTGTTCCAGTTGTTTACATTTGCCGTATATCCAGTCAACATCTGCCTTAAGCTGGTTGTTCTCTAAAGTTTTACAGCATTCCCTCAGATTGTCAATCGCTTTCGTAAGAGCTGACTGTCTGGTTCAGCTCCTGTAGTTGCCTCTTCATGTTGTCCGCCAAGCAGTCCATTGAATTGCTGAGGTGGTTCACAATGCTTTGCATCCATCGTATGTCAGGTTGAAAAAGGGAGCAGGGAACCCGCAGGAACAGGAGGGAAAGGGTGGGGAGGGGGAACGGACGAATGGTAGGGTTGAGTCATTGGGGTACAATATCGAGCAGAGTTTGGTGTGTGTGTGTGTGTGTGGAGGAGGGGGGGGGGGGGGGGGGGGGGGGGGGGGGCATGTCCAGCCATTGTGTGATCAGTATACTCATTCGCCTCAGCACTCGTAGCTGGTCCAGGATTTGATTCAATGTCGCCACATCGCACGAGAAATCCAGACAAGAAAACTATAAAGAGAGAGAGAGAGAGAGAGAGAGAGAGAGAGAGAGAGAGAGAGAGAGAGAGAGAGACTTGTTTTTATCGTGTGTTATTGGAAAGAAAAAACAATTGCTGCCATGTGGTGTGGTATTATTTGCTAGAGCTTTGCCAAGTATGTGAAGGACACAGACAAAGAATGCTCATTGCATATGACATCAAGCATGTTCCTGAGTGTAGTGTTGTTGTTCCTGTAGGTGAGCACCAACTCTGGCTAGAGCCATGATAGGTTTTTACTCTCTTTCTATGCATGCCACTTTTCCTTCTGAGTTGAAAGACGTGACACTAAAGACCACACACACATACAAATGCACAACAGACACACACATGCGATAGCGCGCGCGCGTGCACACACACACACACACCACACAACACACACACACACACACACACACACCCACACACACACACGCACGCACGCACGCACGCACACACACACACATACGCACGCACGCACACACGCACACACACGCACACACACACACACCACACACACACACACACACACACACACACACACACACACACACCACATACATACACACATACATGCACATGCGCGTGCGCTCGCACGCATACTGACTCACATACAGATTGTGTACATAGACATACCCCAGGCCAGCTCAACTGCAATCACACACACACACACACACAACACACACACACACACACACACACACACACACACACACACACACACACACACACAGAGGAGAGAGATGGAGGAGAGAGAGAGAGAGAGAGAGAGAGGGAGAGAGAGAGAGAGAGAGAGAGAGAGAGAGATGTGCTGGTTGCTGTCATGATACATGGTCCCACTCTATCTTTGCTAATTTCTAGAATCTGGTTGGTAGCTTACCTTAAAGTTTTTTTTTTTCTTGTGTGTGTGTGTGTGTGTGTGTGTGTGTGTGTGTGTGTGTGTGTGTGTGTGTGTGTGTGTGTGTGTGTGTGTGTGTGTGTGTGTGTGTGTGTGTGTGTGTGGTTGTTAAATCACACATTTAAGCATTCATACATTCATACTTATGTTCGTCCTTCCATTGCGTTTGTCCTATCTAGTTGCTTAATTTTTGGCTGACGGATTTTACTGCTGGCATGTTTGCTTGTTTGGTTGCGTGCGTGACTCGGGAATACCTCCATTACTTATTCACTTAGTTGTACAGACATGCACTCATGTCTTTTCTTATCACTTACCTGGTGGTCTACGTTTTATACTGACTTACATGCTTGATTAACAACTAAGTTTCTTATTTATATGTTACTTACTTATTCACTTATCTACGTACTTATCTACTCACTCACTTATTCACGTACTTACTTAGTCGTTGACTTATTTATTTGCTTACTTTACTTATTACTTACTTACTTACTTGCTTAGTTACTCATTTACTCACTCACTTGCTTACTTTAATGCTTACTTAGTTTCATACTTTACTGATTGAATCTTAACTGTAATTTTCAGTCAATTTTTGACATATTATTGTTCGTCAATTCACTTCGCCAAATTTACTACTGACTTTACATGCCTTTTTTTCTCTCCATTCTATTCATTCTTTTCTAGGTGTCTATCTATCTAGTCTCATTCCAGTTATTTATATCATTAAAATGCTCGTCCGACCGCCCCTTGTCAACATGACCACATCTTTCTTTACCACAGTTCTGAAGTAAAATTTAAAAAAAAAAAACGGAAACGATTACAGCAAAGTTGTATCCATTACTGATGTTGCTTATGTCAGAAAGCTGAAAACGTGTGCTCTTTCTTGAAGACAATGTATCTGGAAGTGGGTTGCATCATGTGGGGGTTATTGGACAGGAGAGCAGACTACGCACTGGACACTGGACACTGCCAGTTGCTCGCCTACCTCTATCGCCTGAACATATCGCACACAGATGAGTGCCCATATGATAATGGCCCACAAAACCCAGCCCACGTACTTCAGTCCTGTTCCTTTTCGACAGCCAGCGGAGTGAGTTCTGGCCCTGAGCAGTGGAACTCCAGGAAAAGCTGTGGGGAACGGCGGACTCATTCTGACGGACCGCTGACTTTGCCCAAGCTACCGGACTTTGTATCTGACCAGCATGACCAGGGAACGCAGAAGAAGAAGAAGAAGAAGGACAGGAAAGGAAATAATTATGCTTATAAAACCTAAAATAGCTCTATGCACTCCCTCCCTTCCCTTATTCCTCCCCCTCAACACACACACACACACACACACACACACACACACACACACACACACACACACACAACACACACACACACACACACACACACCACACACACACACTCAGTGTATTCAACACACACACACACACACACACACACACACACACACACACACACACACACACACACACACACTC
>JADBJO010005158.1:165000-171352 GCA_016801955.1 Conus betulinus
GAGAGAGAGAGAGAGAGAGAGAGAGAGAGAGAGAGAGGATGGAGTAGACGACAGACAGACAGACAGACATCGAATCTAACAGAGAAGATGTGAGGCATAGTTGTTGTGATTCTTTCCCGTCAGACTACATCGTCTGTGTCATCCAATAGACACCGCCAGCATTCTTTGCAGTATTCCTCATTCATCTCTGTTGTCTTCTGTCTTCATCATCGTCTGTGTCAATTAACAGACACCACCGGCATTCTTTGCAGTCTCCTCATTCATCTGTGCTGTCTTGTGTCTTGATCATCGTCCTGTGTCAATAATAGAGATCACCGGCATTCTTTGCAGTCTTCCTCATTCATCTGTGCTGTCTTTTGTCTTCATCATCGTCTGTGTCATCCAACATACACCACCGGCATTCTTTGCAGTCTTCCTCATTCACCTCTGCTGTCTTCTGTCTTCATCATCGTCTGTGTCTCCCAGACATCACCGGCATTGTTTGCAGTCTCCCTCATTCAATTCTGCTGTCTTCTGTCTTCATCATCGTCTGTCATCCAACAGACATCATCACCGGCATTGTTTGCAGTCTTTCTCATTCATCTGTGCTGTCTTCTGTCTTCATCATCGTCTGTGTCATCCAACAGACATCACCGGCATTGTTTGCAGTCTTTCTCATTCATCTGTGCTGTCTTGTGTCTTCCCTCATTCTGTCTGTGCTGTCTTGTGTCTTCCTCATCCATCTGTGCTGTGTGTTTGTGTGTCTTCCTCATTCATCTGTGCTGTGTTGTGTCTTCCTCATTCATCTGTCCTGTCTTGTGTCTTCCTCATTCATCTGTGCTGTCTTGTGTCTCTTCCTCATTCATCTGTGCTGTGTTGTGTCTTCCTCATCCATCTGTGCTGTGTTGTGTCTTTCCTCATTCATCTGTGCTGTGTTGTGTCTTCATGATGGTGGATCAGGGAATTGTGGCCACACTCACAGTCTGCCTCCTGCCTGGCTGTGCTGTGATGGGTGATCAGCACCCCTCTCCCTCCGCCTCCTTGGTTCTTCTCCCTCTCCACCGTTCCTTCCTTCCCTGTCTCTTCTTGTTTCTGTGCGCGCTTCTCTCTCTCTCTCTCTCTCTCTCTCTCTCTCTCTCTCCTCTCTCCCATCTCTCTCTCTCCTCTCTCTCTCTCCCTCTCTCTCTCCTCTCTCTCTCTCTCTCGCGTGTGTGTGTGTGTGTGTGTGTGTGTGTGTGTGTGTGTGTGTGGTGTGTGTGTGTGTGTGTGTGGTGTGTGTGGTGTTTGTGTGGGTGTGGGTGTGTGTGTGTGCGCGCGTGCGTGTGTGTGTATGTGTGTGTGTGTGTGTGTGTGGTGTGTGTGTGTGTTGTGTTGTGTGTGCGCGCGCGTCTGTGCGTATAGTGTGTGTGTGTGTGGTATGTGTGTGTGTGTGTGTGTGTGTGTGTGTGTGTGTGTGTGTGTGTGTGTGTGTGTGTGTGTGTGTGTGTGTGTGTGTGTGTGTGTGTGTGTTGTGTGTGTGTGTGTGTGTGTGTGTGTGTGTGTGTGTGTGTGTGTGTGTGTGTGTGTGTGCGTGTGTGTGTATGTGTGTGGTGTGTGTGTGTGTGTGTGTGTGTGTGTGTGTGTGTGTGTGTGTGTGTGTGTGTGTGTGTGTGTGTCACATTTCTTGATCGGCCGTGAAAGCCAACAACAGCATGGTTGAATCCACGAGCACGCCATTGTTTATTTTCCTTGACATGGGCAATTGCCTAGTGACATAAGATTGCACTCGTCTGGGTTTATATCTGATATAATGTGCTGCGTTTCTCTTTCCTTGTCACTCAGATTATGCCAATGTCTTCTGCTGTATGCTGGGCGTTCGTGGCAAGTGTCTCACATGGATATAAGGTGCGTGTGTGTGTGTGTGTGTGTGTGCTTGCGGTGCGTGCGTGCGTGCGTGCGTGCGTGCGTGAGTGCGTGCGTGAGTGTGTGTGTGTGTGTGTGTGTGTGGTGTGTGTGTGTGTGTTGTGTGTGTGTGTGTGTGTGTGTGTGTGTGTGTGTGTGTGTGTGTTCGCACGTGAGACCGCGCACGTGTGTCTCTGTCTGCATGTGTGTTAGTCACATCTCTCTCTCTTCTCTTCTCTCTCCTCTCTCTCTCCTCTCTCCTCTCTCTCTCTCTCTCTCTCTCTCTCTCTCTCTCTCCTCTCTCTCTCCTCTCTCACTCTCTCTCTCTCATTAACGTGCAAGGAATGTTGTGTCCGTGTGCTTTCATGGGTGTCAGTGTTTGATACATTTCCTGGGTTTTCCATTCCTCCTTTTCCCCCCCCTTCTTTTCTTCCTTCCCTTCTCCTCTACCCATTCCCTTCTCCCTTTTTCTCTTTTCTATTTCCTTTTCTTCATCTTTGTCGTCAACGTCTCCAATTCCAGATTTTGTCTTCTTCTTTTGATCTCAGTTGTTGTCCTTTTCTTTGATGCCATCAATACCATCAAAAGTCCTTCACGGGTGACTGTGTCTTTCCATCATCTACCGTTTGTGTCAGATGGCGCTACCAAACACCCATTACAACATGACTGACTGCTAACCACCATAACATGATGTCCACCAACTAACCCTGATCATAACCCAGCCCATGTCTGGTCTGCATAGCATGCCCGCTATGGCCGGTGGCAAGCCCGGATAAATGGGGAGCCAGGGCAGCGTGAGGTTAGCTTCCCTCACCTTGTCCTTAACTCTATGTAGCTACAGAAACGTCAACAACAACCCAGCAAACTCTTCTTGGAGAGAGGGAGCCTTCTACGGGCGGACCTATGAGGGACTGCAGTGAAAACCAACCGGAAGCTGCGGTGCTGACGACTCTCTTGACGACCGAGAAGACAACGTCCCTAGGCGCTTGGAACATCCAGTCGCTACATGAGACGGGAAGGACGAAGCAGGTGGCGGGGGAGATGAGGCGGTGTGGGCCTGAGATCCTCGGGCTCAGCGAGACCAGGTGGCTGCAGGCGGGGAAAAGCTCAGGCTGAGCTCGGGCGAGCTGCTTCTCCACTCTGGACACGAGGAAGACACGGCCATGTACTCGGAGGGCATGGCGCTGATGCCGTCCAGAAAAAGGTCAGCGAGCGCTGGTAGGACGGCAGCCACAGCTGGGCCAACAATCATCACACGAGTGACTTTCAGGATCAACAAGAGGATCGAGTGCTGCGCGGCACAGTGCTGGACGCCCCGACCAACAACGCTGACAATGACGAAAAAGACGACGTGGTCAGAGTATAATTAGTAAGCGGAGCAATAACAACATTAACATCCTGGTGGGCGATTTCGACGCCAAGGCCGGACAGGGAAATGCCGGACATGAGGAGAGTGATGGGAAAACAAGGACAGGGAGAGATGAACGAGAACGGGGAGTGATTTGCTGATGTCTTTGCCAACAACAATCCAGTCATTGGAGACAGCATCTTTCAACACAAGAGGATTCATAAATCCACATGGGTGTCTCCAAATCATACTAGACCCATGAGTTTCCTCCCCATGACATGACTTTCCACCCCAGTCTTTCTTTACCCGTGAGATGACTTTCCACCCAACCTTTCCTGCCATGAGATGCCTTTCCACCCAACCTTTCCTGCCATGAGATGACTTTCCACCCAACCTTTCCTGCCATGAGATGACTTTCCACCCAACCTTTCCTGTCATGAGATGACTTTCCACCCCAACCTTTCCTCCCCCCAAGAGATGGACTTCCCACCCAACCTTTCCTCACCATGACATAACCACCAACCATTCCTCCCCATGACATGACTTTCCACCCACCTTTCCTTACCATGAGATGACTTTCCACCCAACCTTTCCTTACCATGACATGACTTTCCACCCAACCTTTCCTCACCATGACATAACCACCAACCATTCCTCCCATGACATGACTTTCACCCAACCTTTCCTTACCATGACATGATGACTTTCCACCCACCTTTCCTTACCATGACATGCTTTCCACCCAACCTTTCCTCCCCCCAAGAGATGACTTCCCACCCAACCTTTCCTCACCATGACATAACCACCAACCATTCCTCCCCATGACATGACTTTCCACCCACCTTTTCCTTACTATGAGATGACTTTTCCACCCAACCTTTCCTTACCCATGACATGACTTTCCACCCAACCTTTCCTCACCATGACATAACCACCAACCATTCCTCTCCATGACATGACTTTCCACCCAACCTTTTCCTTACCATGAGATGACTTTCCACCCAACCTTTCCTTACCATGACATGACTTTCCACCCAACCTTTCCTTACCATGACATGACTTTCCACCCAACATTTCCTGCCATGAGATGACTTTCCACCCAACCTTTCCTGCCATGAGATGACTTTTCACCCAACCTTTCCCTACCATGAGATGACTTTCCACCCAACCTTTCCTGCCATGAGATGACTTTCCACCCAACCTTTCCTTACCATGAAATGACTTTCCACCCAACCTTTCCTTACCATGACATGACTTTCCACCCAACCTTTCCTTACCATGAAATGACTTTCCACCCAACCTTTCCTCACCATGAGATGACTTTCACCCAACCTTTCCTTACCATGACATGACTTTCCACCAACCTTTCCTCGCCATGACATGACATTCCATAACCTTTCCACACCACATCATAACTTTCCACATACCTTTCCTTTCCACATCATACCTTTCCACCAACCTTCCCTCACCACATCATACCTTTTTCCACCAACCTTTCCTCACCACATTATGACTTTCCACCAACCTTTCCTTTCCACATCATACCTTTCCACCAACCCTTCCCTCACCACATCATAACTTTCCACCAACCTTTCCTCACCACATCATAAACTTCCACCAACCTTTCCTCACCACATCATAACTTTCCACCAACCTTTCCTCACCACATTATGACTTTCCACCAACCTTTCCTCACCACATCATAACTTTCCACCAACCTTTCCTCACCACATCATAACTTTCCACCAACCTTCCCTCACCATATCATAACTTTCCACCAACCTTTCCTCACCACAACATAACTTTCCACCGCCCTTTGTTCGCCACATCATAACTTTCCACCAACCTTTCCTCACCACATCATAACTTTCCACCAACCTTTCCTTGCCATATCATAACTTTCCACCAACCTTTCCTCACCACATCATAACTTTCCACCAACCTTTCTCTCGCCACATCATAATATTCCACCAACCTTTCCTCACCACATCATAACTTTCCACCAACCTTTCTCGCCACTCATCGCCACATCATAACTTTACACCGACCTTTCCTCGCCACATCATAACTTTACACCGACCTTTCCTCACCACATCATAACTTTAATATAATTTTCCACCTACCCTTTCCTCCCCACGACCTGACTGCCCAACAAACCTTTCGTCCCCTTGACATAACTTTCCATTAACCCTTTCTTCCCCATAACATAACTTTCCATGCAACCTTTCACCAGCATAGCATGATTCTCTACAACCACACCTCAGACTCTGACATAACTCTCTCATCTATCCCTCATAATATACCGGACTTCATACCAACCATCTCTCACAAGGATAGGAATTTGAGAGAGACGACATACAGACAGGCAACAAAACAGAAATTTTATCTGTTTTATCTCCTGTGTTTAGAAAGAAAAAAGTTAAGAAGAAGATATCCACAATATATTAGAGAAATTGTACGTGAAACACGATACCCTCCTTTTCTTTTCATTCTTATGCCAATATTATCTGAATAAAGTGGTTTGTTGACACACATGAAAGAGTCCCACGCTTTTTTAACATCTGTTCAAAATCTCTTAGGCATTCACAGACCTTTTACACAGTAACCCACACATATACAGGCGTTGTGCAGAAGCCAAGCAGAAATCTGGAAGAGCAAGTAGCTCCCACCTGTGATACTGATCAGCCCCCAAAAATCTCCTCTGCCACACACAGACCGATATCTAGTTACCTCTCTCGCTCTCTCTCCTCTCCTCTTCTCTATCTCATCTCCCTATCCTCTCGGCTCCTCTCTCTCGTCTCTCCTCGCTCTCTCTCTCTCTCTTTCTCTCTCTTTCTCTTTCTCTCTCTCTCTCTCTCTCTCTCTCTCTCTCTCTCTCTCTGTGTTTTTGTCTGTCTGTCTGTCTCTCTCACTCTCACCCTCTCCACTCTCTCTCTAACACACACACAGACTCTCGTCTCTCTTCCATCTCACCTCTCTCGCCTCTTCCTCTCTCTCCCTCGCTCTCTCATCTCTCTCCTCTCTCCCCCTCCTCCTCTCCTCTCCTCCTCCTCTCTCTCGCCTCTCTGACGAGCAAGTACATCCCACCTGTGAATTTGATCCGCCCCCACTCTCCTCTGCCCCACACAGACGATTCTATTACCT
>JADBJO010005159.1:0-2500 GCA_016801955.1 Conus betulinus
AGAACCAATTTGTCTCTTGCTGCTCTCTCTGTCGGTGTGTGCCGAAGGGTGTTCGCACACTTGATCGTTAATATAGATACGTCAGGTAAGAGGGTGAGGGTCAGCATGGTTTTATGGAACCGGGACAAACACGAACGACCACGGTACTGAGGTCTGTGCTTTCGTTCTTCTGGAACAAAGACTCCTCTGTCGAGGCCAAGTGCTGGCCCTCCCACATTCTCGTCGCAAGACAAACCTAGCTAGCATTGATCTATCAAGCAGTCTATCAGTGCGTTACTATCTGGATGGCCTGTTGTGAGGTGTGTACCTTGCGCGGTGCAATGGGTGGAGTCTGTTCAACATTAATGTGAGCTTGATGAAGGTTGATTTGTTTCGTCGTCATTCATGAAATCGACCGATCGTGTTGTTTTGAAGCTGTGATCATCAGTATGAAGATCTGACCCTACCTAGCGCGGAGTGTTCAGCAGTAACCTTACAAGTTGTCCCCCCTCTTTTTGATCATTACAGCCAGAATTGCAGGTAGACTCCCATCAAAGCATTGAACATTCTTAGGTGCCACACGAACAAACTATCACCATCCTTTCGTCGGCGTGTCCAGAAGTAGCGGGTTATAGCGGTAACCACATTGCCCAGGATGGAAGAAGCTGTAAGTCAAGTAGACAGTGATACGCTGGACACTAGAGGCCAGCAAGTGATCGCAGGAAGACAGAAAAGGAGCGGGAGCGAGGCAGTCCTTCACACGGAACCCTATAGGCAAAGCTTGCACACAACACAACTTGAAGTTGTCAGTATACACAGTTTCCAAGCTGGACAGATTCTTCAGAAAGTCTCGTGAGAACTCATAGACAGCACAATGGCGCATGTCTAGCATACGGAGCTGCGGTGTGTGTAAATTCCCCGTCAGTGTGTGCACAGAACTACCAGAACAGATTGAGCTGTGTGAGGCCTGTGAAGGGAGTGAATACTGTCGCGTTCAGGGGAAAAAACCCACATGCCTGACAGTGACAAGGTGTGTAGACTGGCCAGGGTCCACGTTCTTCTGGTCATTCCTGCAAATAGAGAGACAATAGGATTGCCTGACAACAGTAGCACGTTCAGGTTCTTTAGCCGATTCAGGGTTTTGGCAGGGACACTTTGGATGTGGTTGTGACACAAGTCAAGTATCTTCAGATTTGGAAGGTAAGGGACGTTGAAAGACGTGACATTGCAATGTTGCAGCCTGAGATACACTAGCATAGGGCTGGTCCTCACATGCATAGGTACCATTCCACTGGTACTGGCGTCCAGATAACGCATGTCTGTGTAAAGAGCGGCATCAAATAAATGTCTGCAGACAAACGCATGTCCCTGGCACTTGCACTGCTGAGGACAGGAATATTTACACATCAGCTCATCATCATGCTGGGGACAATGGTCACAGAGACTAGAACAGCAAAACAAAACATGTATTTCATCTTCTTTTGCATTTTTGCACAAAGGGCATGTTACAGAATAAGTTGATACCTTACTATATTGGTTCCGATGCACTGCAATGTTACTCCGGATCTAAATTTCATTGGATAACATTTGATATGTCTGTCAACGTCAGTTAAAATACCTTCACAGCTATAGATGATTTGAATGTGTTCTGCAAAGAAAACTGGTCACCTTCTTGGACATGGTCATCCCAGTTTTGCCATCGGCAGTCAAAAACCCGTTGGCGAAATTCATGCAGGTACTATTCTAAAACCCTTTCTGAAATAATAGTTATCGAATTCTTGAAACCCGTGTATATCTCTCTTTTAAGTCTAGCCACATCAGCATCTGGTAAGCTCTGACCAGCAATCTGTTTCTATATGTATCAACATCTTAAACCACTATCTAATGCACTGAACAGACGTATTTGTATAAACAGGGTGGGATCCTGTCTCTCTAAACACTAAGTCATTCGCCTACATGTTTTCTCAGTGCAAATAAGTGGACTCTTTTACTACGAACTGCTGCTTTATTTTTATCTTCATATTTCAGTGCTGTACATAACAATAGGTAGAACCTGTTTATCAAAAAAATTTCAAAAATGCTGCCATTGAATAAATCTTGAACCTGTGAAGCTTGCGCGTAATACACAGCACGAGTATCTTTTGCTCGACATCCAAGGTCTTCACAACAAAAAAAAAACAAAAAAAAAAAACACCTAAATATGGTGGAATTTACAAATACCATGATACTTATAACATTTGACGATCTTTATTTCTCACCCTTAAGAAAAGCATTTCTTTCTCGTTGTGAGATAACTGCGTTCCTAAATACAGCAACATTACTCTTTTCCTTGTTAACCTTAAGCTGAAGTCTTGAAGCTCCATTACAAAAAAAACATTCAGCTGCCTTTGAAGACCAACCGGTGTTTCAGAGAGTAAGGCAATATCGTCTGCTAATTACAAAAGAAACAATCAAATAGAATCAGGTGTCAATGCTGCACCATGCCCCGTTTCTTTTGCTTTGTTTCCAGGCCTAGTTCATC
>JADBJO010005159.1:10000-15000 GCA_016801955.1 Conus betulinus
GAAGCACACACGCTGCTGCTCATACGTCTACAGTATACACTAGTATCCCTTTGAGATTGTCTTTTCTCACGCCCAGTGTAAGTTTGCGCCAGTCTCTAGGAGTCTTCGCAGAGCTGGCCTTGAGATTATTCCAATGTTTGTTAGGTTGGTGATGTTTCTTGCTCTTCCTTTAAGTCTGGGTGTGCAGCCACTTCCTCTCTTGATGTTCAGATCTGAGAGATGGTCTATGGACAGTGGGTTTCGCTTTTGTTTGTTCAGGTGATTATTTAGATTTCTTATCACATGAAATAGGCCAAGCTTTAATCCAGATCTCATCGTTGCATTACCTGCCAGAATGTCTGTTGTCTCATTTCCCTTCAGCCCAGCATGTCCATGGCAGTTGTCTCTCCAATGGAAGATTGCTTGTTACTGCACGCCAAGCAGGGATTACCGTTCTACTTTCCGCTTCTTGAAAGCAGGTTCATGGAGTCAGTCACCATCATGGCTTGTTGAGTTTTTAAACTTTTTTTTTTAAGGGATGAGAGCCAGTGAAGTCCTTGTGTCACTGCTTCTACCTCCATTGTTAGACTTGAAGTTGTTGAACTGTATGCACCATTTCCTCCTGGATTGTACTTTGCTTCAATGTGTATTCCAACCCTCACTACTGGTCCAATCCCAATACAATACTGCCGTCCAATCCCTCCCCACCCTCACTGCCACTGGTCCAATCCAATACAATCCCCACCCCTCACTGCCACTGGTCCAATCCAATACAATACAATCCCCACCCTCACTGTCCACTGGTCCAACCCAATACAATCTCCACCCTCACTACTGGTCCAACCCAATACAATCCCCACTCTCACTACTGGTCCAACCCAATACAATCCCAATCCCCACTCTCACTGCTACTGGTCCACCCCAATACAATCCCCACTCTCACTACTGGTCCAAACCCCCCTCACTGCTACTGGTCCAACCCAATACAATCCCCACCCTCACTGCTACTGGTCCAACCCAATACAATCCAACCCCCACTCTCTGCTACTGTCCAACCCAATACAATCCCCACCCTCACTACTGGTCCAACCCAATACAATCTCCACCCTCACTACTGGTCCAACCCAATACAACCCCACCCTCACTACTGGTCCAACCCAATACAATCCCCACCCTCACTACTGGTCCAACCCAATACAATCTCCACCCTCACTACTGGTCCAACCCAATACAATCTCCACCCTCACTACTGGTCCAAACCAATACAACAACCCCACACTCTCCCACCCTGCTACTGGGCCACCCCAATACAATCCCCACTGGTCCAACCCAATACAATCCCCACGCTCACTGCTGCTGGTCCAACCCAATACAATCCCCACCCTCACTACTGGGCCTACCCAATACAATCCCCACCCTCACTACTGGGGCCTACCCAATACAATCCCCACCCTCACTGCTACTGGTCCAACCCAATACAATTCCCACCCTCACTACTGGGCCCTACCCAATACAATCCCCACCCTCACTACTTCTGGGCCAACACAATACAATCCCTACTCTCACTACTGGTCCAATCCAATACAATCCCCACCCTCACTGCTACTGGTCCAGCCCAATACAATCTCCACTCTCACTGCTACTGTTCCAACCCAATACAATCCCTACCCTCACTACTGGGCCAACCCAATACAATCCCCACCCTCACTACTACTGGCCAGCCCAACCCAATACAATCTCCACTGTTCCCACCCCTACACTGCTACTGGTCCAACCCAATACAATCTCCACCCTCACTCCCCTCACTGGTCCAACCCAATACAATCCCTACCCTCACTACTGGTCCAACCCAATACAATCCCCCCTCACTACCTCACCCAATACAATCCAACCCAATACAATCCCCACCCTCACTGCTACTGGTCCAACCCAATACAATCCCCACTGTCACTGCTACTGGTCCAACCCAATAGAATCCCCACCCTTACTACTGGTTCAACCAAATACAATCCCCACTGTCACTGCTACTGGGGCCACCCCAATACAATCCCCACCCTCACTGCTACTGGTCCAACCCAATACAATCTCCACCCTCACTGCTACTGGCCACCCCAATACAATCCCCACCCTCACTGCTACTGGTCCAACCCAATACAATCCCCACCCTCACTGCTACTGGGTCCAACCCAATACAATCCCCACCCTCACTGTTACTGGTCCAACCCAATACAATCTTCACCCTCATTGCTACTGGTCCAACCCAATACAATCTCCACCCTCACTACTACTGGTCCACCCCAATACAATCCCCACCTTCACTACTACTGGTCCAACGCAATACAATCCCCACCCTCACTGCTACTGGTCCAACCCAATACAATCCCCACCTTCACTACTACTGGTCCAAACCCAATACAATCCCCACCCTCACTACTACTGGTCCAACCCAATACAATCCCCTTCACTGCTACTGGTACTCAACCCAATACAATCCCCACTACTGGTCCAACCCAATACAATCCCCACTCTCACTACTGGTCCAACCCAATACAATCCCCACCCTCACTGCTACTGGTCCAACCCAATACAATCCCCACCCTCACTGCTACTGGTCCAACCCAATACAATCCCCACTCTCACTGCTACTGGTCCAACCCAATACAATCCCCACCCTCACTGCTACTGGGGCCACCCCAATACAATCCCCACCCTCACTGCTACTGGGCCAACCCAATACATTACTCACCCTCACTACACTACTGGGCCAACTCAATACAATCCCCACTCTCACTGCTACTGGTCCAACTCAATACGATCCGCACACTCACTACTGGTCTAGCCCAGTAAGATTTCCACCCTCACCACTACTGGGTCAAAGTCAGTACTTGCCAAAGCAGTAGTTGACCTGTGGGGTGGTCCCCAAACAAGACCAGTACTGAATGTCGACATGCGTTCCTCATATCGTCACGCTGGCTACCAGTGTCCCAGCCCAGACTGTCCCATATCCATGCTGTACCCCCTCCACCGTCCCACCACCCCCGTCCTCCCTCCACCTTCCCTATATCGGTGGGAAATTATATATCCAGGATACACGTGAACATATTACGCGGATCTTTTCCAAATGAGGCGAGTGTAATCTCAAGACACTAACAGTGCACAGCTATATGTTTGGCTGTGCGACCGACTTACATTATTGATGTTGGCCGAGAATGTGTGTGTGTGTGTGTGTGTGTGTGTGTGTGTGTGTGTGTGTGTGTGTGTGTGTGTGTGTGTGTGTGTGTGTGTGTGTGCGTGCGTGCGTGCGTGCGCGCGCGCGCACGTGTGTGTGTGTGTGTGTGTGTGTGTGTGTGTGTGTGTGTGTGTGTGTGTGTTGTGTGTTCGTTCGTTCGTTCGTTCTTCAATTTAACGTCTATTCACATAAAGTGATTCTAGACAGGTGTGTGTGTGTGTGTGTGTGTGTGTGTGTGTGTGTGTGTGTGTTGTGTGTGTGTGTGTGTGTGTGTGTGTGAGTGCTTGTGTGTGTGTGTGTGTGTGTGTGTGTGTGTGTGTGTGTGTGTGTGTGTGTGTGTGTGTGTGAGAGAGAGAGAGAGAGAGAGAGAGAGAGAGAGAGAGAGAGAGAGAGAGAGAGATATATAACGATAACGATAACGAAAACGATAACGAAATTTTATTCAGAAAGGCCACAGCCCCATTTGAAGGGGGTGAGTAATAAAGAACATAGTTTTAAACAAGTTATTTTATCACAAAAAATTAAACATTCTCAACATATGCAAATTACCTATGTCAAAATCACTCCTTCTTTTAAATGCTTTGTACAGATATAAAGCAAGGTTTCTTGCAACATTGTAATTTTTTGACGACAAAAGGCAGACTAACTTGAACAGTGCTGGGCGTCTATGATATTTTAACGGAATAAGTTTTTGTCGTAGATCTGCCAGGACAGGACATAAGAATACAAAATGAAGTTCATGAGAGAGAGAGAGAGAGAGAGAGAGAGAGAGAGAGAGAGAGAGAGAGAGAGAGAGAGAGAGAGAGAGAGAGAGAGAGAGAGAGATTTCGGATGGTTTATTCCCATAGGCCAAGGCCCCCTTATGAAGGAGTATGAATATTGTTAATTTGAAACAAATAAACCTAACATGTAACAAAGTTCAAAATCGTCGAGAACCTTCGAGATTTAGATGCCTTATACAAAAAGGAAGAGAATTTTGAACAACTTTTGTGGAAGTTGATGACATCAATAGGGTCAATTAAAAACAGGAAGGATGTCTATAGAATTCAGGATTAATGAATTCATTTCTGGTGCCCATAAGCGCTGGACAGCTAAGAACAAAATGCATCTCATTTTCTTGTGGTTCTTTACAAAGAGGACAAAGCAACTCTTTGTCTTTAACACTGATTTTGTATCTAGATTTATGTGTTACTAATTCTAATATTCCAAGGCTTAAATTCTGCAATAATGTATTTAAAGTGTCTATTCATTTTATAAGCTTGTATACAGTTACTACAATCGTGAGAATTACCAAAATTCTGTGAAAATCGAACATTTTGCTATCATTCACATGATTTAACCGTTTTCGTCAACTGCAAAAAACTAGGTGTTGAAAAAAAGCGCCTAACATTTCCAACACTTTGATTCAGCCATACATAATCAAAACCGTATTCGAAAAGACACATACGTACTTCACTCAGTTATTTCAACCCCTAGAATCGAGATCATAAAGCATATTACAAACTTTACGAGGTATTCTGTACTCCTCCATATAAAGTAAATTAAGCAGTGGCTGGGTGCATTTAACTGCAGAAACAATATTATTTCCTAATCGTCTTGCCATAAACAAGATCATTAGGCGTCCGCCTATTTACACCTAGAACATTTCTTTAAACCATACATAATCAAAAAGCAGAAAGGCGCATCACATGTGTGTGTGTGTGTGTGTTGTGTGTGTGTGTGTGTTGTGTGTGTGTGTGTGGTGTGTGTGTGTGTGTGTGTTCTTATTCTTACTTTGACGTCTTCGATGAAT
>JADBJO010005159.1:20000-22500 GCA_016801955.1 Conus betulinus
ATTTCTAGTTTCGGTTTAATCAACTTCTGGTTTGTTTTGGCAGCAGGCTTTCTGTTGTTTGTGTGGAGGTCTTCTCAGGCGGTCACAGATTGGTGACGGTCTCTTATGCACTGCATGTCCGGAGAATCGCTACATTTGTTGACGTTGATATTGTGCTGATGGTGTTGATGCTGAAAGGCCCAGTGACGTGATAATCAGCAGGATTTCTTGAATGCCAGTCGGATGATCTGGCTCTTGACGAATCACGCCTGGAACAATCTGCATCGTCTGGGGAGTTGCGGGGGTGGGGGTGGGGGTGGGGGCTTCTGCACTCACCCTCTCCTCTTTTCCACCCGTCTGCCACCAGCCCCCCCCCCCCTCCTTCCTGCTTGCACCCCCCCCCCCCCCCCCCCCCCCCGCCGCCCCTTACCATATGCAAGCAACCGACCAAGAAAGTGAAGAAAACAAGCTAAGCTGCTGCTGCTGCTACTGCTGCTACTACTACTATTTTAGTTCTTACTGCATCATCATTATCATTCGCCTTTTCTCCTTTCGAATTCTTACATTACAGTTTTACTTTACTGTTGTATTATGATATCACAAATGTCAGTCTACCTAACTTTGTCTTCATGCTCTAAAACTATTGTCAAATTGAAGTTGAGGTTTTGGGTTGTGCTATGTATTGGGCTTCTCTGTTTAACATTTTGTTCTCTCCTGGCGCTTTCCCCCTTCCCCCTCCCTCCATATTCCCTACACCCGCTCATTCCGGATCCTGGTTCCCCATACAAAGTCCAATCCAGGGGATCGGACAACCCAGAGGTAGCAGACATCAACGTGAAGTTTCAGTCATGTTAAAGTGTTCCTTTAAAAGTGTACACCGCCACCGCCCTCTAATGACACGTGTGCGCCACGGTCACACGTGTTGAACACGTGCGGCGTCACGTGCGCGCTTCAGAGGGTCACACTGATAAGGAGAGATCTAGGATACACCAAGAGTATAAATACACTGACCATCAGTGGATTCGGCCGTAGACCATCGGACACAGCCCTCCAAGTGACCATCAGTTTGGTAAGTCGTTGTTGCTTGATGTACAATAACAGTTTGGTTTGTGTGTTCTTTTCTTTTTTCTTCTTACATACCAGCAACCATTTACAATCGTTTACTGGTCAGATTCTTAAGTAGTTACGTTATGTTGGTTGTCCATAGTCCTGGCCAGTCTGTCTTAGTACAGAATGATGTGATAGCTTGATTGTGATAATGACAGCGTTGTAATGGAATTGCTCGTGGTGTGTGTGTGTGTGTGTGTGTGTGTGTGTGTGTGTGTGTGTGTGTGTGTGTGTGTGTGTGTGTGTGTGTGTGCGCGCGCGCGCGCGCGCGTGTGTGTGTGTGTGTGTGTAAAAAAGTTTTTCAAAGTTAACGCTGGCCTCTCAGAAAGTCCCACCATCTGCTAGTACAAACTCTTTCCGTTGTTGCACTGCACAGCAGAACGCAACAGAAGGTCAGCTTTTGGACAGGGTTTGCACTGTGAAGAAATAACGTCTGCTCACCTTTAGCCTACGGGCAATTTGGGGATACAACGACACGTCCCCGAACGTGAAGATTTTTGTTAAATACTAAGGTGACGTCTTGCTCATCCTGCTTGACCTTTGGAGGCAATTAATAATTTGCCTTGCCTTGCCTTAACTTGCCTCTTCCGGTACGAAATGCAGGCGCCAAGATAACTGACTGACAACAGCCCCTCCACCCCTCCTTTCTTCCTCCCCAGTTTCTGGTGGTTCTCTGTCACCCTCTAAGAACTGTTGAAGGTTAGGCCTGTCCACCCCCTGATGTCATCTTCTTCCCCCCCTGTCTGCCTCTTCTTTTTCTACCCGGCAATGTAGCCTATCTTGCTGATCGGGTTTTGCAAGGCAGACCTCTCCTGAAAGCACGTACCATTCACGCAGGTAAAGAAACACTCAAAGCAGCCAGAGAGGGACCCAGATTAGCATGGTCCTCAGTTGCCAAGCCAACCAGTCGGAAGCCATCCTGCTTGGAAGCCTGCGTTGTGTTGACATAGGCTTCAGGCACGGCACAAGGCATGCTGTTAAGACGTCAGGGGACATAACTGTTCCCTGGCAGATGCAAAATGTGATCGCCACTGGACGTGACCCCAACAGAACCTCCATGGAAGCGTCCCCATGGATGTACTAGCCTGTATTTTATGACTGCAGAACCCACAGGCGAAAGACGCCGCCATTATGCAAACTACCGCATGCATAAGGGAACCCCACTCGTTGCTGTTTCGCTGACAGGTGAAATCATAACAAACAATGTCAGACACAGCCGTGGTTTTTCCACACATTCTTAAATGCCCTCTGACGAGGATCCCGGGTCGCAGTCGTTCCCGCTGTCAACGAGATTTTTCTCTATGGCTAGTGAGTCTTTCTTCATAGTCTTTGGGACCTTCTCAAACAGTTCCAGATAGCTTGTTGATGTTGCAGTATTCCGATAAAAAAAAACTGTTGTTTGCAGCATCAACGT
>JADBJO010005159.1:27500-32500 GCA_016801955.1 Conus betulinus
GTCGGAGGCTTTTGTAAGTAGATGAAAACCATGCGTCCACTGTATTCAAATTGCGTTTTCAAAAGACTAATGAACGACAGCAGTCTCCTCATTCTTGTCGTTGGTCATCCTGGGTTTCAGAGGTGCTGACCTATCACGTGATTGACCACACACCCTGTACTCTGCTGGTCTCTACGATAGAGAGCTCCCCCACAGTCAGGACTCCCACCACGACCGCCTCCTCATCCACGTGAGAGGGTGAGCACAGCCTGGGTGAAGTCCCCTGACAGTTGATGGCGTCTGTCCCTCCAACCACACTACAGGAACAAACACTGGGGATTGTGTGTGGGAAGAAGGGGGGACACAAGGGAGTTGTGCAGTACATGGCAGGAAAAGAACACCATCCAATAATGGATGGAACAGATGAACATCTCAGACATGATAGGGGAAGGAAAGTATCCAACATCCGGTGGAAAATGACTATTCATTCTTGGGCAAGTAAAAGGGAGATTATAGCTGTGGATGTGACTTTGTGTTCTGTCACTGTTGTTGTTGATGTTGTAATTGTTGTTTTCGTTGCTGTAATTATCTATCATCATCACCATCATCATCATCATCATCATCATCATCACCATCATCATCATTATCATCATTATCATCATCACTTTTCTTCTTCTTCTTCTCAGTTGCATTGTTGCTTCTTCTTCCCCTCATTTTCTTTCCATTATCATCTCTTTTTAGAATTGGAAATGAAATGAGGCAGGGAACAGTAAGCAATAAACAGTAAACAAGTGGGGTAGTCTTTGCTCCCATAAGGAAACCTAACACACACAGTAACTTTTATTCAAGACTTGGCACAGCCTTTTAAATTTGAATAAAGTCAGACAAATACAAAGACAAACAATCTAATAGTGTGGGAAAACAAGCGCAGGCCCAACAACTGAATTGTCTTCATAGTAATGATTTGGCAAACTTTGAACTTACCGGGGGGGGGGGGGGGGGGGGGGGGGGGGGGGGGGGGGGTGTGGGTGAAGAGGTTGAAGATGTAAATACTGGGAACATGAAATTAAGAAAATATGAAAACTCTTCACTGGCTGCATAAGGAAACCATCGCAATCCCTTTCAAAGGCAGATATATTTGTATTGCCTGCTCCGAGGCCTTTCGTCCGCTGGGTCGGAAACTCATCAGGGAGACACGGCTGGCTGTATCTGCGCTCCTGGGGTCAAATAGAGACACACCACAGTCCATAATACCGTGGTGTTCTCACCACCAAGGGAGAGCCTTAAAAGGGATTGCGATGGTTCCCTTATGCAGCCAGTGAAGAGTTTTCATATTTTCTTAATTTCATGTTCCCAATATTTACATCTTCAACCTCCTGCCTACCCCCCCCCCCCCCCCCCCCCCCCTGCCCTCCTTAAGTTCAAAGTTTTGCCAAATCATTACTATGAAGACAATTCAGTTGTTGGCCTGCGCTTGTTTTCCCCCACTATTAGATTGTTTGTCTTTGTATTTGTCTGACTTTATTCAAGTTTAAAAGGCTGTGCCAGTCTTGAATAAAAGTTACTGTGTGTTAGGTTTTCCTTATGGGAGCAAAGACTACCCCACTTGTTTTACTGTTTATCTCTTATTTCTTGTGATCACATTACATAACTGTAGTTTTAACATCAGCTATATTTTTCCTTACTTGATTTTTGTTTTCAATCTGTCTTCAGTAACCGTTTTTTTCACATAACAATAAGTATGCACACGATGATTGTTTTCGCGCAGAAAATAGTAATCATATCTTTGTTGTTGTTGTTGTTGTTCTAACTGGACAGTCTCTGAAGTGAAATCTGTTTCGTTCTGTCAGATTCCAGCGGGGTCACCATCAACAACACATCCACGTCACGAAGGCTGATGTCTCCGCCACCAATGGCGTCGTCCACGTGGTGGATCATGTCCTCATCCTCTTCGCGTGCAAATCTGGCTGCGCACTGGCATCCTGGGATAGACTGAGGGGGTGAATCTTGGTTGACTGCTACACTCCAACTGTACAAATCTCATCGATACTTTCTGTTCGATGTGTGAGGGTATGTATGAGGTGTTTGTAGAGGGACGGGGGAGGGGGGGGGGGGGGGGGAGGGGGAAGGGGGATAATATGGGGGGGGGGGGGAGGCGGGATATCTGGAACCTTGGCCCCATCTCTTCCTCCAGTGGTCAGTTTTCTTTTAGCCATCGTAGACATCTATAAACCTAGGAACTCATCGATCATTATTGTTAACCATTCCTTCAATCAAGCTGGCACAAAAGCAGAGGTATGGGTGAGGACAAAAAGGGAGACAAAGCTGGGGGGGAGGGGGGGGGGGGGGGGGAGGGGGGTTCTTGTGTGTAATTTAAAACACGAATTGGACCTCTTGGGGACTAAATCATGGAAAGACGAGATCTATAATGTGGGATCGAAAAGTTCTTGGCTTGAAGTGACAAAAGGAATGGGTTGTTTGAATATTTAGTTTAGGCAAACATAATGCAATTGAACAGGTGCTTGTCTGGATACTAGGGTGCTGAATGCGTTTCGCTTGTGCACGTCCCATGAGTTGTGTGTTTAAGTCGTGAGCTTATATGAGGTGAAGGGAATATGTACATGAAAAAAAAAATGCTCGTGCCAAATTTTGCAGTACTTCTCAAACCCTTGGGGTTGCATGCATCGTTTCATCTGTAAATAGTTTTGTTCATGTCATTCCAAGTGAATGGTTGTTCTGTTACTGAACTGAATGTCGTTTCAAGAATAAATGGTTTCAAACTGGAATGTGTGTGTGTGTGTGTGTGTGTGTGTGTGTGTGTGTGTGTGTGTGTGTGTGTGTGTGTGTGTGTGTGTGTGTGTGTGTGTGTGTGTGTTGTGTGTTGATGGATGGATGGATAAATGGATGGATGAATGTATATACATATGCATGCATGTATGTGTGTGTGTGTGTGTGTGTGTGTGTGTGTGTGTGTGTGTGTGTGTGTGTGTGTAACGTACGGACGGACGGACGGACGGACGGACGGACGGACGTAAGAAGCTACGTAAACACGTCCGTCCGTCCGTCCGTCGATATATATGTATATGTATGTATATATGTACCTACGCACGTACGTATGTACGTACATACGTACGTATGTATGCATATATGTATGTATGTATGCATGTATGTATGTATGTATGCATGTGTGTATGTTTAAGTATGTATGTATATAGGTATTTTTATGTATGTATGTATGAATAATGTATGTACTTTGTATACACATGCATATATGAATAAGCATATCTCTATCTGTCTATCTATCTGTGTCTATCTACCTGTCTGTCTGACTATCTATCTATTTATCTATGCGCACATAAAACGAAGATGAAAACAACAGAGTTATAAATGAGTCCCAATATTTGGACCTGTTAAAGGTCTTCCTCCCGGGACGTTCATGACAATGAAGCCAGGTGGTGCCCAGTCATGAGCTAAGGAAAACAATTCATAGATATATAGTCACTCTCTCACCCCCACCCCAAACCCCACACACCTATCTCCCCAACCTCTACACGCCCACCACACATCACGATAACCACGTGTCGCCCATACCCCCCCAATGCCCCTCCTCACCCCCCCCCCCCCCCCCCCTCCAGCAACACCCCCACCCACCCCAATATTTCTATCCTCTACTTCTTTCCTCACTTTCCTCTTCAAATGTGCTTGCCCACCTCTCGCCATGTCATCAACACTCATACCCCGTGGAGCGACACTTTCACCGTTTTTCTTTTTCTTTCTGCTCTGTGATTAAAGTTTCCAGAGCACGAGCTTCCTCAGCAGGTAAAAATAAAAGATTTTGTTGCATGGCCCTTCTAATATTAAATAACCGCGAAAATGGGAAGGCATGCAGGACATGTATACACACAGCCAATGGTAGACAGCAATCCAGCAGCATCACCACACACACACACACACACACACACACACACACACACACACACACACACACACACACGCACACACACGCGCGCGCGCGCGCACGCACACACAAACCAAGAGAAGGAATAATTTTCAACAAGGACAAATTTGAAATAAAGTGCTAAACAAATCTGAAGGTATATCTTTTCAGCATCATCTTGCGGCGTCACCTTCAGAAATAATCTTTGTAAAATGGCGTCTTTTGGTTGTGAGATTTAACTTTCTTGATATCAATGTCATGTATTTATTCTAGCGGATTATGAGTGGATCATGAAGTAAAAAGACCAGTGGACAAGTGCACGTTGTGCCACTTTCTGAGTATATTTTCCTTTTCACTGATGACAGAAATTGAAATCGTGTACATCTGTGAAAGCTAATGGGTTCAAATTCATCATGACAGTGTTTCTTTGGCACGCATTTTCTAGTTACGAATTCTTCTCATGCTGTTAAGTGTCATGGTCCCGCCTTTTGTTTGCACAATTCATATTTTATTCCAGTTACAGTCACAGAACCCAGCAAAACTACTACATTTCCTTCAGACACAATGTCTCATATCACAGTCTGGTCTCAAACAGCTGTGTTTTGCTTACAATACAATGTTTTGTATTACGCTTTTGTTCCAAACAACAGGTGCTTTCTGCTTACACTGGGAGCACTGTCCTGTAAGCCCCAGCAATAGACGTGGATAAGATTATTCTGCCACAGCATTACATTCGTACGTCAGAGTCATGAGGATGCTGCATAACAATACTTCAGTTCAAATTGTCTTTCCAAGCTTAGCACTGTCTGCAGCATTACGTTATGGTTAAAATAAACTTCAGTGTTAGACAAATGATGTGGCAGACTCCAACAAGGCAGCTAGAGCCATAACAAAGAACAAAACAAGAGGAAAACTACTTACGTAAGCCCAGTGCTCTTGCCAGAGCATAGGCCATCAACAACTGCACGCTAACGACCATGGTCCTTGACGATCTTTTCCATTTCGCCCCAGCTGCAGCCCATCTGCCTGGTGTCCGCCTCCAGGTCCCACCTCCAGGTGTTTCTTGGTCTTCCTCGCTTTCTTT
>JADBJO010005159.1:37500-52500 GCA_016801955.1 Conus betulinus
CCCTGCGTGGACAGCAGGAAGAGATATCCACACAACCTGCACCAACCGCTCGCCCTCCAGTAGCTGTCCACCCACACGTACTGACCACTGGTCAGACTGTCCATTACAGCCAGAATTGCCAGGTAGACTCCCATCAAAGCATTGAACATTCTTAGGTGCCACACGAACAAACTATCACCCTCATCCTTTCGTCGGCGTGTCCAGAAGTAGCGGGTTATAGCGGTAACCACATTGCCCAGGATGGAAGAAGCTGTAAGCAAGTAGACAGTGATACGCTGGACACTAGAGGCCAGCAGTGATCGCAGGAAGACAGAAAAGGAGCGGGAGCGAGGCAGTCCTTCACACGGAACCCTATAGGCAAAGCTTGCACACAACACAACTTGAAGTTGTCAGTATACACAGTTTCCAAGCTGGACAGATTCTTCAGAAAGTCTCGTGAGAACTCATAGACAGCACAATGGCGCATGTCTAGCATACGGAGCTGCGGTGTGTGTAAATTCCCCGTCAGTGTGTGCACAGAACTACCAGACAGATTGAGCTGTGTGAGGCCTGTGAAGGGAGTGAATACTGTCGCGTTCAGGGAAAAAAAACCCACATGCCTGACAGTGACAAGGTGTGTAGACTGGCCAGGGTCCACGTTCTTCTGGTCATTCCTGCAAATAGAGAGACAATAGGATTGCCTGACAACAGTAGCACGTTCAGGTTCTTTAGCCGATTCAGGGTTTTGGCAGGGACACTTTGGATGTGGTTGTGACACAAGTCAAGTATCTTCAGATTTGGAAGGTAAGGGACGTTGAAAGACGTGACATTGCAATGTTGCAGCCTGAGATACACTAGCATAGGGCTGGTCCTCACATGCATAGGTACCATTCCACTGGTACTGGCGTCCAGATAACGCATGTCTGTGTAAAGAGCGGCATCAAATAAATTCTGCAGACAAACGCATGTCCCTGGCACTTGCACTGCTGAGGACAGGAATATTTACACATCAGCTCATCATCATGCTGGGGACAATGGTCACAGAGACTAGAACAGCAAAACAAAACATGTATTTCATCTTCTTTTGCATTTTTGCACAAAGGGCATGTTACAGAATAAGTTGATACCTTACTATATTGGTTCCGATGCACTGCAATGTTACTCCGGATCTAAATTTCATTGGATAACATTTGATATGTCTGTCAACGTCAGTTAAAATACCTTCACAGCTAATAGATGATTTGAATGTGTTCTGCAAAGAAAACTGGTCACCTTCTTGGACATGGTCATCCCAGTTTTGCCATCGGCAGTCAAAAACCCGTTGGCGAAATTCATGCAGGTACTATTCTAAAACCCTTTCTGAAATAATAGTTATCGAATTCTTGAAACCCGTGTATATCTCTCTTTTAAGTCTAGCCACATCAGCATCTGGTAAGCTCTGACCAGCAATCTGTTTCTATATGTATCAACATCTTAAACCACTATCTAATGCACTGAACAGACGTATTTGTATAAACAGGGTGGGATCCTGTCTCTCTAAACACTAAGTCATTCGCCTACATGTTTTCTCAGTGCAAATAAGTGGACTCTTTTACTACGAACTGCTGCTGCTTTATTTTATCTTCATATTTCAGTGCTGTACATAACAATAGGTAGAACCTGTTTATCAAAAATTTTCAAAAATGCTGCCATTGAATAAATCTTGAACCTGTGAAGCTTGCGCGTAATACACAGCACGAGTATCTTTTGCTCGACATCCAAGGTCTTCACAAAAAAAAAAAAAAAAAAAAAACACCTAAATATGGTGGAATTTACAAATACCATGATACTTATAACATTTGACGATCTTTATTTCTCACCCTTAAGAAAGCATTTCTTTCTCGTTGTGAGATAACTGCGTTCCTAAATACAGCAACATTACTCTTTTCCTTGTTAACCTTAAGCTGAAGTCTTGAAGCTCCATTACAAAAAAAACATTCAGCTGCCTTTGAAGACCAACCGGTGTTTCAGAGAGTAAGGCAATATCGTCTGCTAATTACAAAAGAAACAATCAAATAGAATCAGGTGTCAATGCTGCACCATGCCCCCGTTTCTTTTGCTTTGTTTCCAGGCCTAGTTCATCAGTAAACTAAGAAAAAACTGCAGGGCTGCATGCATCTCCCTGTTTTACCCTTCATGCACACATGACAGTGTGTGTAAAAAACTTATGCCAGATTTTACTCTTCTTTAAAACTATTATTAATTCTGTTAGTATATTTATAGAGCTTCTCCTGAATCCCATTCTTTTGGACTACAGGTCAATGTGGTGATCTTGATACCGAGTCAAAAGCTGTTTTTGAAATCAATAAGGATTGCATTCAATTTACGGTTCTGTGAAAATTCTTCCTGCACTAACGCTAAGAGTGTTAACATCTGATCAATAGTTGTATAGCCTTTCTTCCGCCCTGCTTGGTGGTCATCTGTGATATTACTTTACTGCATCCACTCTTGTAGTCCGCAATTGATAACTGAAATAAACACCTTACTATTGCTACCACACAAAGATGTACCTGTATAATAACCACCCTCTTTAAATAGTGGTGCGATTTTTTTTTTACTTAGTCCATCGTTCTGGAAATAATCCTTTGTCAAAAACTGTATTGAAAAACTTACCCCCCCCCCCCCCCCCCAAATCAATAATAACATGACCATGACCCCTAAATTTGAGTAATTCTCCACAAATTACATCTGACCCTGCAGATGTTCTGTTGTGAAGGTTTTTCATTGCTATCTAAATCCCCTCTCTTGAGACTGGGCCATCAAACAAATCACTGGAGGCTACTAAACGGCAATTCACATTTCTAGTTTCTGATATATGTGTGAAATGACCCTGGCAGTCGCCACTGCATACACCGTTTAACATACATGGACCTAGTCATGTGCACAAAATTACAAAAACTACCATATGTGTAAAAGCATTTCTTTTCAGAACATCTGTTATTAACCTCTGGTCTGTGGTGTAATTGAAAATTAGTGACAATTTTATGCGCATTCAAATCTTGTGGAAGAAAAAGCTGTTCTGCTGCTTAGATCTTCTGACAATATTAAAAACATTCCAGGAAGAGCTGGTAAACCATCAGCAATACAGGCTTCTAGATCAGTAATGCCATTATCAGTTTCGCAGAAAGAAAAATATGGAGACACTTCCGGTGATACATAAGCACAAATATACGATACATCTTTTGATAAGCAAAAAAAAAGACCCTTACGAATCAGGAATGTAACAACATTTTTGTTGTCAGTATAAACCTCTTGAATGCCATTGCAAAGCTTTGACCAGACATATAAACCCACCAGAGCGCCCTCCATGTTTTGTGAAACGAGTTGCAGGTTTACAGAATACTTTATAATTTCTGTAGACGGTAGATTAAAAATCATCCACGAACGTTTTTCAACAAAACATACAAAATCGAAAAAAAATGTACAGGAGACAAAAATCTTCCATAAACAACATTTGAAAGCAGAACACTGTTATTCCATTGAAAGAGCAACATAACAGGCTTTAATTTATTCCCGGACTGTTAACTTTGTCTTGACCTCTCACATTATCTTGACCTTTCTCTCTTTCATAGCTATTATACAAAGAGCCAGAATTGCTTCAACAGATTTCTGAACAAACAAGCGAATAGACAGGCGAAGAGCTATTATTCAGTCTAGAAACATTGACTTTATAAGACAAATAGGTCATAAAAATTGTCAGGAAGGAAACTGATTTCATCACAGGCTATGTAAATGTTGTCATGTTTAGCAAAAGGACTCATTTCATCTGCCTGTGTTCTGTTCAGCGTTTACTGATGCTAGCAGTACCTGTACGAACAGTGTTACAAGCATCTGACACCGACACCTCTCTGTCACCAGCCCGCACGCGACCTGCACGTGAACATTTTTCAAACAATGCACACACTGCTGATGTCAGACTGACTTGTGTTCCCTCTGCTAGATTTACAATTTCATGGATATTAACTTAGGATAAGTTCGATGAAGGCTTACTTTCATGATTAGGCAGACCATTTCTGTCTCTGAGCTGTCACAAAGGAGTCAGTGTAAACAACAGATGCCGCTCTTGGTTTTTGGCGTGACCTCCGTTTCAGAGGTGGCGCACAAGCGGATGGACATTTTATGTAATTTATGGTTTCTGTTGGGGGGAAAGAAAAGAGTCTGTCTGAAAACCCAAAGCACGAACACAAGAACCGTAATGACGTGGGATCATAGTGGGGAAGGTGGGAGGGTGATAGGAGTTGGATCCTCGTTGAGAGGTGAACAGAAAACACGCGCAGTAAGTGTGTGTGTGTGTGTGTGTGTGTGTGTGTGTGTGTGTGTGTGTGTGTGTACACTTCCTCGTTCCTATGATCTGTCCTGACAAACACAAATATATACTTGTGTTCCTTCATGCTTTCGTTTCTTATACACTCTTCCTTACCTCTGTCCCCCCCCCCCCCCCCCCCCACTCCCACCTCCGACCTCCGACCTCCTTCCCTTTCATAGTCTGTTTCTAATATCCATCCACATGCCTTGAATCAGTACTCATCCGTTCCTATACACCCTCCTTTTCTTATAATCTTTTCCCTATTTGCACCTATACACAGCCTGAAATGTACTTGATATATTTCCTTCAAACTTCCCTGTATCATAAACTGTTCTTTAACTCTACCCACGCACAGACCCTGAATAAGGATCTGATTGGATGTTTGACGAAATCTCTCTCCCCTCCCCCCCCCCCCCCCCCCCCCCCCCCCCAAAGTGAAATCCAACTCTTGGACTATCAATGAAACATATGGTCCAATTTCGGTAAATCTCCAAACAGACAGTGTAAGAACGTTCTTCTAGAGGCAAACCCTCTACCAACGCTATATGCAGGAACCCCCTTGCGCCACACAAAACAACACGATGGAGTGATAGAGACAAAACACATCAGCCAGTCGAATCCCCTATCTGCCTTCCTTGTTCAGACAACCTACACAACACCATTATTCAAATATGCCATAAATAATTGATAACAAGAAATACGCATGAAGATGAATATCAAGAACAGAGAGACCGAAATCCCAAAATACACGAAGGTTTGTTTAGAACAACAACAACAACAACAAAAAACTACAACAGCAACAACCACAACAACAACCACCACAACACAAAACGACTTTGTAAATAAAATAAAGGCCACACACCATTGCTTCAGTTACTTTCAACACAGAACTAAATAGTACTTTGAACCATTTCAGTGACTTGCACCCACCCCCCCCCCCCCCTTCCCCTCAGAAAAAGTAATTGGAATATTTTTTTTGATGGCCGTCATCATCATCATCATCATCATCATCATCATCATCATCATCATCATCATCATCATCATAATCATCAACATTATTAACATCGGGTGAAAACAATAGACGTACACAACGGAAAAGACAGTTTGGAACCTTGTGTATTGTATGCACGTGCACGCTCTCTCTCTCTGTTTCTCTCTCTCTCTCTCTCCCCTATCTCTCTCTCTCTCTCTCTCTCTCTCTCTCTCTCTCTCTCTCTCTCTCTCTCTCACACACACACACACACACACACACACACACACACACACACACACACACACACACGCACGCACGCACGCACGCACGCACGCACGCACACACACACACACACACACACACACACACACACACACACACACACACACTACCTTCCCGAAGAAAACGGACAAAAGGCCACAGTTTTGCCACATATTAAATTTCTGAAAAGACACACCCAAGCACAAATGGCAGACAACCGAGAAGGAGTCTTAACATCACCAGTGTGTGAAACACAACGGTTACTCCCCTTGATAAGTCAGCACCAAGCATCCACACCACCAGCCTACAACACTGTTTCGCTCTGCAAAGAAGTCATCAGACCTGCTACTGGTTCATGACTGAGTAGCAGTTGACTGTACCAGGCAAGGTAAGCACGAATGGGTTCTTGGTAACTGCAGCGCCATATCTTCTGTGTACACACACACCGATTATAAAGCAAAACAGAAACATACAGAAGCATACACAACAATTAAATCTATCCCCAAACCCCATTCCTCACCTCTTCCCTTCTCCACACACACACACGCGCGCGCGCGCTCGCGCGCGCGAACACGCACGCACGCATGCACGCACGCACACACACACACACACAAAAGCATGTACGCAAGCATACATAGAACCGTACGAGAACTCCAGCATATAATCAGTCGTATGGTTATATTCTTTTTCTCCTAAAATCTTTTTTGTAACTAAAAAGTACTTAGAAAATGAGTCATCAAAATCTGGAACGCCTGAAAAGTGTACAAAACCAACGTAAATCAGCGAGTAAATTAAACAACTGCATAGGCAAACGATCAGTCACATAACTTATCATATTTGACCACAGACCCCAAAACACAGAGAGAGAGAGAGAGAGACAGAGACAGAGAGAGAGAGAGACAGACAGATAGACAGAGAAGACAGAGACAGACAGACAGACAGAGAAGAGAGACAGACAGACAGACAGACAGACAGACAGACAGACAGACAGACAGACAGACAGACAGACAGACAAAACAAACAGACAGACAGAGTATTAGGGCACGCACCCGTACACGTGCTTATGCATTTAAATGCTCAAAACCGTACACGAATACACACTAACAGATTGGCTCATATATGAACACACTGGCACGTCACTGTTTACAGTGGACAAACACACACATATACATCTCCGCATATACAGTCACATACAGAGAGAGAGAGAGAGAGAGAGAGAGAGAGAGAGAGAGAGAGAGAGAGAGAGAGAGAGAGAGAGAGAGTGCTATTTGGAAGTAAATAAATCTGATGTAAAAAGCCAATAAAAACCGAGGTTACAAACACAAGGTCTCAAGCAAGACTATCAGAAACTCTACGGACAATGGAGACATTTGGAATGTGTGCTGTATACAAGAACATTCGGGTTTAGGACATCTTAGTCCTGAGCAGTTTCCATTCTTATTTCTGTTTTTGAGGTTAGGCTGGTAGCATTTTAACAGGACTGCAAACGAACCTTCTTTGATGTGTTGTACACAATGAAGTAGTTCAACGATGAAGACATTCGAATTACCATTTCTGAACAACAACAACAACAAAACAATCAATTTTGCAGACAAACAACAACAACAATAAAACAGAACACAAAGTTGCCTGGTTTGAGTTCATCGAGACATATATTGCTCCTGGTAGACTCTGTGTGTGTGTGTGTGTGTGTGTGTGTGTGTGTGTGTGTGTGTGCGTGCGTGCGTGCGTGCGTGCGTGCGTGCGTGCGTGCGTGCGTGTGTGTGTGTGTGTGTGTGTGTGTGTGTGTGCGTGCGTGCGTGCGTGTGTGTGTGTGTGTGTGCGTGTGTGTGTGTGTGCGTCCATGTGTGTGTGCGTGCGTGCGTGTGTGTGCATGCGTGCGTGCGTGTGTGTGTGTGTGTGTGTGTGTGTGTGTGTGTGTGTGTGTGTGTGTGTGTGTGTGTGTGTGTGTGTGTGTGTGTGTCTGTGTCTGTGTGTCTGTGTGTGTGCATGCGTGCGTGCGTGAGTGTGCGTGCGCGTGCGTGCGTGTGTGTGTGTGCGTGTGTGTGACACACACACACACACACACATACACACACACACACACACACACACACACACACACACACACACACACACACACACGCACAGTGAGAAATGAGCTGCGTGTACAATTTGTTTCACAGTCTGACTCGCTCCACTCTCACATCGATTCTCTGAAGGCAAACATTGTTGAGCTGAACAAACAGATTATCACACTCAAAAAAGAGAATCAATCATTGAAGACTCATGTGGGAAATATTTTTACTGAATTAAGAAAACTAAAACCCACTCAATCACATGACTGCGGTACACAGTGTGATCTGGATATTCCGATTAGTGCAGCACCAGCCCCCCCCCCCCCCCCCTGCAGCACCAACCCACCCACTCACCCTCTGCAACATCAACCCACCCCCTCACCCCCTGCAGCACCAACCCACTCGCTCATCCTCTGCAGCAAGACACCAGCAACCGAGGAAGCCTCTGCTCCAGCTTCTGTGGCTGCAAACGAAATGTCCCAGAAGCCCGTTGATCCGAGAGGTGAAACTGCAGTTCCGCCATGTCAGCAGCATGGACAGCATGACAAGCAGGATCCCTGTCAGGATGATGAATACGCCAATACAGAAGTGAAACATGCAACAGAACGTGAAGAGAAGAGAACTCCTCCAGAGACAGTTATCAGCGGAGCCTCAGAACTGCCCACCACGAGTGCTCGAATCCAAAAAACAGTCCCAGCAGTGTGCAGGGTGTTCTGTCAACACGGTCAGTGTCCGACAGAACTTCAGTGCTACTTGTTGGTGATTCTGCTGTCAGAGACATTGACCTGCGCAGAATAGTGCCTCGACAACACTTTGTGTCAAAAGTATGTGTCTCAGGCATGACAACAGAAGACTTGTTTAACTGGCTACAACATCAAAAGAGTTGTCCTGCGCTCAAAGTTTGATTATTATCCATGTAGGGATCAATGACTGTAGAAAGACAGGAAAAATCCCCAGAGAGACATGGTGTGACCTTATCCACCTGGCCACCCAGATTTTTCCAAATGCCAAAGTAGTCATCAGTTCTATAATACCCGCGAGGGGCAAAACCACACCTCATACCCTTATTTCACCCACTAATCTCAACATCCAAAAAGCCTGTGAAACGCTGAACGTTGATTTTATGGATAATTACACTACATTCACAACCACTGAAGGAAAGCCCAAACTTGTGTTGTACAGTAACCTCATCCATCCCAGTGAAGCAGGTACTGCCAAACTGGCGATGATGAACTTTAAGCAGTTCTTGTTCCCCTTTCAGTCCCATGTTTTTAATTCAAGACAGAATGGACCGTTGACTTCTAAACGTCAAAATGGGTCTGTCAATAACTGGCATTCAATCCCAAATCAACAGAACAGGCTGTCGGATTACAGGCAGCAAAGCAGCGCCCCAACTACTGAGTGTCCACCGGCAGAGAGTCCATGACCCACTATCCACCCCTTTTCCGCAGAAACAATCCACGGCCCCCTCAAACTTCAAGTGCCTCTGACCGTGCCCCCCGCGGTCCTCCTCCCGCTCCCCCCTCCTCTCAGTATAGCGGCGGCCAGACAACTCCGCTAAACCAAATCCCTCTCCACTATCCTCCATACCCGGGAATGAACACTGCAGCGCCGGGTCGTCACAGGTTTTATGAACCGATGTTCAATGATATGACAATGCCTTCACCATGACACAAACACCGCCTATTCCGTATGACCAACTTCTGTTTAACCTGATGAGATCTTACATAAACACACATCAAATGCAACAAAGTCAATTTGCTGGTTGAGAATACATTAGTGTGTGTGTGTGTGTGTGTGTGTGTGTGTGTGTGTGTGTGTGTGTGTGTGTGTGTGTGTGTGTGTGTGTGTGTGCGCGCGCGTGCATGCGGCGGGGTGTGTGTGTGTGTGTGTGTGTGTGTGAGCGCGTCCGTGCATGCGGGCAGGGTGTGTGTATGTGTGCTTCCGTATGTTTGTGCATGCGAGGAGGGTGTGTGTTGTAATAAAAAAAAAGAGAGCTCCGGCGTGGGGCTGAGCATTGCATCGCTGGACTTTGGTGGAGGTCACGACGTCTGTTTGGTCCGGAATATTTTCTTTGTGGACAGCTGCATCAGGCCACTGCGATCGCAAGTCGTGTTGTGTGTGTGTGTGTGTGTGTGTGTGTGTGTGCAGTCTGCGTGAGGTGAGCAGGACTGCCTTTTTCACTGAACAAGTGGTCAGTCTTCACACGTGTACATAATATAGGAATAGTACAAAATATTGCGTACGCTTTTTTTTTTTCCCTTTCACATTGTTCATTTTTTCCCCTCACATTGTTACTTCATTTGTTTCCTTGAATATGTAGTTTGATTTTGTAACCTCTGAGATTTAATGAGACTAGTTCAGTGCTTGTGTATTCCTTGAATGGTTTAATTTTTCTTGATGTGCATTGTTAATTGTCAATTTTGAAACAGTGATTTAAGTTAGATAACAGAACTAGTTTTATTTGTATTAAATGATTCGCAGTCTTTAAGATTGTATTGTATGTATTCACCTGTGTATTACGTTGCATAAAGCAGACTGTGCATAAGATTATAGTTGAATATTGACTGACGTTTTTGTAACACTATGCCTTCTGCGTTAGACACATGGCCCGCACAGGAGGGGCTTCGATTAGGATTTTTAAATATCAACAGTGCTAGAAATAAAGCCGATGAAATTGCAACGATTCTATATAATAATGGCAATAACTTTCATGTTTTTTGTATTGCTGAATCTCGATTAACAGATTTTATTCCTGATTCCGATATGTACATACCTACCTAACTATAATATAAACCGACTTGATCCAGTTACACCTAAGTCAACTGGATTACTTTTGTATTGTTCAAACTCAATAAACTTCAAAAGAATGCCCCATTTGGAAACATATGATGTTGAATCTATCTGGATAGAAATTACTTTTAGACATTCTGAACCAATTTTGGTAGGATTTCTATATAGAAACCCAGCTGAAACTACCGACTGGTATGACAAGTTTAATTCAATGATGGATGCTGTAAATTTTGAGTCAAAAGAAATAATTCTTTTCGGTGATTTTAATATAGATTTGACGAAACCTGGAACAAAATGGAGTCGTGTTTATGCTATGTATGGATTAGAACAAATAATGATCGATCGACCGACACGTATTACTGAACATACTGAAACTCTAATTGATCATATTTATGTTAACACAAAAGTAAACATAGTCGAAATGTGTTCCGTACAGACCGGATGCAGTGACCATTCATCTGTTTGTTTAACATGGAGGAAGAAAGGTATCAAAATTCCCAAGTTTGGGCATAAGAAAATTTTACCGATGCTTTACACATTTCGATATAGAAACGCTTTCCTTTACGATTTACTTCACTCAGGTTTAGATTATGTTTATCAGATAAGAAACCCCGATGACGCTATATTAACTTCTGGATCAATACATTTAATTCAGTGTATAATAAACATGCTCCTTTTGTAAGAAAAAGAGTGAAATATGTAATTAAAACCTCCTTGGCTGACTAAGGAAATAGACAATGAAATATATAAAAGAGACCATTATCTCAGGTCAAAAAAAAAAACAAAGAACAATTCAGAAAACAAAGAAATAGAGTTAATTCTATGAAACGAAAAAAGCGAAAAAAATATTTTCAAGATTTATTATCTTCTTCACCGAATTCAAAAGTGATGTGGAAGGCTATTAATCTTTTTAACCAATAATAAATTAAAGGCTTCTCAAAATCCAGTAAAAGACATATCACCAGAGATCTTAACTCTCATTTTGCAAATGTTGCTAATAACATAGTAATGTGTGATAAAACTAATGAGAACGATTTACAAGAGTTACAACAATATTGTCGTTCAAAAAATGTCACTTCGGTTTTCTCCATACCGTATATTTCAATAAATGAAGTTTTTAATTGGTTGCTGATTTAAAACAATCAGGAGCCAGAGACATGGACGGAATCGATGGAAAGATATTAAGAATCTCTTCAACAGTTATCGCTGATACATACCTATGCTTATAATCTGTGTATTGAAAAAGAATATTTCCCCGTAAAATTTAAACAGGCCAAAGTGATACCTTTGCTCAAGAAGGGAGATCCTGCCAATCCCTCTAATTATAGACCCATCTCATTCTTTCCCTTTTGTCAAAACCAATTGAAAGACATGTTCAAAATGCATTTAAATTCATCTGAAGTATTATGATCTCATTCATGAAAATCAATCAGGTTTTCGACAAAATCACTCTTGCCATTCATCTCTCATACAGCTTATAGATAAATGTCTATCTAATATAAACAATAATGAATTTACTGGAATTCTTTTTGTTGATTTTGCTAAAGCTTTTGACGTTATTAGCCATTCACATCTTAAAAAAAGCTTACACATTACAAACTATCAAGTAAGGCTATAGAGTTTATCAGATCTTTTCTTACTGATCGCCAACAACTTGTTGAAATTAGTTCCAACAGGTCTCAGTTACTTCCTTTGAAATTTGGTGTTCCTCAAGGATCTGTTTTAGGACCCCTCTTATTTTCAATCTACATAAATGATTTGCCTTTATATATAAAGTGCGGTTGCGAAATGTTTGCTGACGACACTTCACTGCAGTCAAATAGCGCTAATCCTACCATTCTTGTAAGTAACCTTCAGAGTAATATCAATAGACTAATTCTATGGACAGAAATGAACCACATGGCCCTCAATGCAGATAAAACTAAATGCATGTTTGTGACTACACGTCAAAAACGACAGAAAATGAGTTTCCCGTTTGCATCATTATATGTCAAAGACCAAAAGATTGAGGTGGTAACATCTCATAAGATATTAGGGGTTATTATTGACAATGACTTATCATGGTATGATCACATCACTGATCTTGGAAAACATATATCCAAAAGAATTTATCAACTTACAAAAATAAAACATTTTCTTAATCTTCAAACCAGGAAAGTATTCTTTCACGCACACATTTTATCTCTTATTAACTATGCGTCCACCTTGGGATAATTCTAGTGAAACTAATTTGAAACAAAAAGTAAGTCTTCACAAAAAGAGCTATAAAGATAATACATCTGAAATCTACTACTTTGAGAGTGAGTGATTACAGAAACATTAAATATTCTACCGTTTAAAGAAAGACTCTCTTTCAAAATGTTTATGTATGTACAATGTAGTGAATAGAATAGCTCCAAAGAAAATAATCCAAAACTTTGTTATCAATGAAAACAGACACTCACACAAGCTTTCCTTCCCCAGACCCCGCAACAATCTCTACAAATCTAGTTTTACATATTCTGGAGGTACGATATGGAACAATTTACCATCTTCTTTAAAATCATGTCATTCGAAAGGAATATTTAAAAGAGCTCTTAAAAGGAATTTGATGGAAAAATTATCGGAATTACACATATTTACTTAACTTGTACAATCGTTTTGATAGCATTATGATCCTTTGAATGTGTTAATTGCTTTAATATATTTTTTTTTTTTTCTTCATAATGTGTTGAAAAATGATTTGTTTGATGGTTCCTTCAATGAGTTTTTCCCCCTTTTTTGTGAGGGCGGACAGTGGTTTCGCTTTTGTTTGTTGAGATGATTATTTAGATTTCTTATCATCAGATAGGCCAAGCTTTAATCCAGATCTCATCGTTGCATTACCTGCCAGAGTGTCTGTTGTCTCATTTCCCTTCAGCCCAGCATGTCCATGGCAGATGTCTCTCCAATGGAAGATTGCTGATTACTGCCCACCAAGCAGGGATTACCGTTCCACTTTCCGCTATTTGAAGCAGGTTCATGGAGTCAGTCACCATCATGGCTTGTTGAGTTTTTTAAACTTTTTTTTAATGGATGAGAGCCAGTGAAGTCCTTGTGTCACTGCTTCTGCCGCCATTGTTAGACTTGAAGTTGTTGAACTCTATGCACCATTTCCTCCTGGATAGTACTTTGCTTCAATGTGTATTCGCACCCTCACTACTGGTCCAATCCAAAACAATCCCCACCCTCACTGCTACTGGTCCAACCCAAAACAATCCCCACCCCCCCACTACTGGTCCAATACAATACAATCTCCACCCCCACTGCTACTGGTCCAACCCAAAACAATCCCCACCCCCACTACTGGTCCAATACAATACAATCTCCACCCCCACTGCTACTGGTCCAACCCAATACAATCCCCACCCCCACTGCTACTGGTCCAACCCAAAACATCCCCATCCCCCCCACTACTGGTCAATGCAATACAATCTCCACCCTCACTGCTACTGGTCCAACCCAATACAATCCCCACCCCCACTGCTACTGGTCCAACCCAATACAATCCCCACCCCCCACTGCTACTGGTCCAACACAATACAATCCCGCCCTCACTGCTACTGGTCCCAACCCAATACAATCCCCACCCTCCTGCTACTGGTCCAACCCAATACAATCCCACCCTCACTGCTACTGGTCCAACCCAATACAATCCCCACCCTCACTGCTACTGGTCCAACCCAATACAATCCCCACCCTCACTACTGGGCCAAACCAATACAATCTCCACCCTCACTGCTACTGGTCCAACCCAATACAATCCCCACCCTCACTGCTACTGGTCCAACCCAATACAATCTCCACCCTCACTGCTACTGGTCCAACCCAATACAATCCCCACCCTCACTGCTACTGGTCCAACCCAATATGATCCCCGCCCTCACTGCTACTGGTCCAACCCAATACAATCCCCACCCTCACTACTGGGCCAAAACCAATACAATCTCCACCCTCACTGCTACTGGTCCAAACTCAATACAGTCCCCACTCTCACTGCTACTGGTCCAACCCATTACAATCCCCCACCCTCACTACTGGTCCAACCCCCAATACAATCCCCACCCTCACTACTGGTCCAACCCAATACAATCCCCACCCTCACTGCTACTGGTCCAACCCAATACAATCCCCACCCTCACTACTGGGCCCAACCAATACAATCTCCACCCTCACTGCTACTGGTCCAATCCAACACAATCCCCACCCTCACTACTGGGCCAACCAATACAATCTCCACCCTCACTGCTACTGGTCCAACCCAATACAATCCCCACCCTCACTGCTACTGGTCCAACCCAATACAATCCCCACCCCCACTACTGGTCCAACACAATACAATCCCCACCCCCACTACTGGTCCAAACCCAATATGATCCCCCACCCTCACTACAGGTCCAACCCAATACAATCCCCACTCTCACTGCTACTGGTCCAACCCAATACAATCCCCACCCTCACTGCTACTGGTCCAACCCAATACAATCCCCACTCTCACTGCTACTGGTCCAACCCAATACAATCCCCACCCTCACTGCTACTGGCCAACCCAATACAATCCCCACCCTCACTGC
>JADBJO010005159.1:57500-60000 GCA_016801955.1 Conus betulinus
GAGGAAGGAGGCCAGATGTTGATCTGAAATTATCCCTTGTGCATAATGCTTCACCGTGAGCTTTCTACCTGTAGACATATATCTGCCTCGTCACGGCGTGAGCTATGAAGGTACTCTACTGCACACGTTCATTCCTCCCAGCGACCCCTTCCCTCCTGCACTCTGTGGGGACATTTGGGCGGCTGCCACAGTACCCGGAGATAGCGCAGTCTGTTATCAAGCAGTTACACAAACCCCCAGTACACATGACCTCACTCTGCTTTTAGAAAGTAGGTGGGTTTTTCTGACCTGGACACACACGCGGCTACTTCACGTGCCTGTTGCACTCAACTCCGCGGACAGTTTCTGCCCTCAGCAGCCTCTCCCGCCCCTTAGCTGTTTACACCGCTGGTTTAAAGTTAAAAGTCATTCTGAAGTGATCTACATGTGAGAAAACAATTGAAAACCATCACCTCTCTCTCTCTCTGTCTCTCTCTGTCTCCCTCCCTCCTTTCTCTCTCTCTCTCTCTCTCTCTCTCTCTCTCTCTCTCTCTCTCTCTCTCTCTCCTCGTGACACTATGTTTTTACCTGTTCTTTTGGTGGACAGTGTTCAATATCAAAAGGCTGATTCAGCCCTTGGGTATCTGTACAGTCATTTCTTCGGTTGTCAGAACTGCATGAGCTCAGGGTGTACTGAGCAAGCTTGCAACTTCCCTTTCTCTCTCTCTCTCTCTCTCTCTCTCTCTCTCTCTCTCTCTCTCTCTCTCTCTTTTTTTTTTTTTACCAGAAAGTTTTCTTTGTTTGTCCTGTAGGCCTCATGTCTGCATGGGGGACAGGTGAAAAGGTACTGCAAGCGGTATTATTTATTTTTTTTTTTTTTTTGAGAATTATGGGCGTGTGACTGCTTCGCCTATGGAGCGGAAGGTACCTTCCCTATTTCCTGTCTCTTGTTTACATCTTCCCTGGGACCCCCGCCTCACTTTCCTTTCTGAATTAAATACCTTCCCCCGCATCACTTTCCTTTCTGCATTGAATACCTTATCAGGAAAATGTACAGCTTTGATAACGTGGAAACTGGCTTTTTCCACAAATGTTCGATTTAAAAACTGTATTGCTATATTTTGTTTTCGATATTTGGAATCAAAGTGGATTTAAACTGATAGAAGGAACCCTAAAATACTTGGTGTGTCGGCAGAGAGGAGTCGATCTCATCTTTACTGTGGCAGTTCTTTACAAGCTTTCAAATATCGTTTCCAAGTGAAACTATGACCCTGACCACATTTGCATTAGCTCAAAAAAATGTTGTTATGTTGACCATACTGCTTAAAACAAACAAAAAAAAAGCAAAGCACAAAGAAGAAGAAGAAGGGAAAAAGGGAGAAATGCGCAGAATTGCAGTTTTTAGATGAAGCATCATTTGGGTTCTTTGGAGTTTTCAGACGTGTAGGAATGGTGAAAGCCAGAATGTCCATCGTTTCATGGGCCAATCAGAGAAAGTTCTTTTTATGATTTACAGAGAAGAGCATCATGGCGGCCGAAAAAAAAGCACAAAGAAAAGGATATCAACATGACCATGCGGAAAACTTTTATCTGTTTGTCTTGAACATGAAGGGGATTATAGACAGGAGGCAGGGGGTGGGGCGGGGGAGGGACTGAATCAAAGATCTGGTCGTTTGAACCTTGTTTTCTCTCTCTCTCTCTCTCTCTCTCTCTCTCTCTCTCTCTCTCTCTCTCTCTCTCTCTCTCTCTCTCTCTGTCAGGTAAGTGGTTTCTCGTTCTTCGTCTTCTCTATACTAAACGTTATTTGTTTCGCCTGAACAAGATCCAAGAGGTCGAAATGCATTGTGTCTTGTCCTGTACTTTGTTTGTCTATGTCCTTGGCGGTAACTAACCCCCTCTCTTTCTAAATTCTGAGTTCCATTTTCTATATATGAACATATATTTCAGGTTACGTGACGCGCCGAGTTCTGAATTTCTTACGATAGGGACATGGCACCAGCGAATTATGCCAGTTGTTTGATGCATGAGAGAGAGAGAGAGAGAGAGAGAGAGAGAGAGAGAGAGAGAGAGAGAGAGAGAGAGATTTGATACGGATTGATTGATTGGCTGACTGATTAATTGCCTTATTCATTGACGGACTGGTGATTGATTGACTACCTAATTATTTTGCTCAGTCAGTTAGTTCATTAAATGAAACGGGAAGTTTATCACAAAGCCATTGCTTTAAGGAATATTGCATCTCTGAATTTCATGTTTGAAAAGAAGGAGAAGAATTAAAGAACAATTTGGCTTGTAGACAAAGGATGAAATCGTATCCCAACAGTCAAGAAATCGTCCATTCTGGAACCTAAGCTCATTTTCCTCATGAAAGGACGGATACACAGTCAGCAACAAGGAAAAATAGTCATTAATCAGAACAAAGATAACATTCCTATTCGCTACGCTCCTTTGTTTGTTTTTGTTTTATTTTGTTTGTCACGTCTTCCGCTCTGAAGAGGAATTATTCTCAGATGTATGTTTT
>JADBJO010005159.1:65000-70000 GCA_016801955.1 Conus betulinus
TTATGAGAAGTCAGTTTATTGGGTGATGTTATGAGAAGTCAGTTTATTGGATGATGTTATGAAAAGTCAGTTTATTGGGTGATGTTATGAGAAGTCAGTTTATTGGGTGATGCTATGAGAAGTCAGTTTATTGGGTGATGTTATGAGAAGTCAGTTTATTGGGTGATGTTATGAGAAGTCAGTTTATTGGGTGATGTTATGAGAAGTCAGTTTATTGGATCCAAAATCAGTTTATTGGGGGATCCCGGTTCATTCAGCAATGTCTGTCCATCTCTCTGTTTGCTCTGTGTCCTCATTCCCCACACTGTCTCTGTCCATCTCTCTGGTTGGTCTGTGTCCTAATTTCCCGCGCTATATCTCTGTCCATCTCTCTGTTTGCTCAGTGTCCTCACTCCCCACACTGTCTCTGTCCATCTCTCTGTTTGCTCTGTGTCCTCATTCCCCGCACAATCTCTCAGAGAATGGTCATGGAGCGGAAGTCAGGTTGATCTCGTCACCTGTCCATTCCACTTCTTCCTTAGTGTGGTCATCAGGCCTTCATGGCGACTCAAGTGCTGCCTGGTCGTTTTCTGCAGATTTCATTGTTCGTCACATGCTGAGGAAAGGACATGCTGAATGTTCTTCTGACGAGTCTAATCTCTACTTCTTGGATCTTCCTCGGCAGTTCTGTTGCCATGGTTCTTATTTCGTGTGAACAAGGATATCTTACCACTGCATGCTAAGGCTTGAGCTGGCACCGCACACTGCACGTGACACCGCACTAGGCATGGCACTGCGCCTCTTGCAGACACACCCACAGGCACTGCCAGACAGGATCCTGAAAACAAACCTCTTGCTCGGAACTGCTTTTTGCGTGGTAACCATTCCCTGGCGTTGGTGACCAGGTGGTGACGGTGGAGGGGTGCCAGTGGTGGCCTTCAACCAGACGGCCGACAACGGGATCATCCACACGTTGTCAGGAGTGGCCATGCCGCCCTCCGGCAACATCGTCGACATCGTCGCCAACGACAACAACTTCAGCACTCTGCTGTCGGCTGTTCAGCAGGCGGGACTGGCTGACGCTCTCAAAGGTTGGACACACAGGGATAGGAGACGGAGGGGAGGGGGGGGGGGAGGGAGGAGGGAACGTAGTCCAAGGCCTTTGGTGCCTGACCCATCACCCAGACTGGGATTAAACTGGATTCCTTACTTGACCACACCTTGGAGGGGACGGGAGGGGAGGGGAGGGGGGCTGACCTGTAATATCCTCTGTCCGCTAGTTGAGTGGCTCAATGTTATTCTGCTTTTAACGTGGAGCGAAGTGAGTTGAGATGGGGTGAGGATGGGGGGAAGGAGTCGACCAATTTAACTGTATAACACACACACACACACACACACACACACACACACACACACACACGACAATGGTAAGTTCTGTCTAGAGGAAGGATTATGATGGTTCCCCTACGCTGCTAGTTGAAGGGTTTAACAATTATGACATATATCCCTGCTTATATGGTCTCATCTTCTTCTCTCCCCTCCCCCCCCCCCCCCCCCCCCCCCCCCCCCCCCCCCTTTTTTTTTTTTTTTTTTAATTGAAATCTTTGCCAAGTCATTTTAAACAATCTCGAAAGAATTGTTAGCCTACACTTGTGTTCCCCCACCACTAATTGTTCAACACGACAAATGTATGACACACAGGTTTCCCATTTCTGCTCCTGTTTTGTTTTACCGGCACTGGACACTGCATGAATGAAAGGAGCGAATGACGTTTGTTTGTCGTGAGGTTTTTAACGTCAATTTAGGGCTGACGAAGAAGGTCACGATCTGTTTCAGCTGACCATCTGACAGTGTTCGCCCCCACCAACGACGCCTTTAACAGACTGAGAAGCAGCGATCTTCAAAGGATTCTCTCCCATCCCGACATCCTGAAAGGTCAGTATGTGCCCTTTGGTTCTGTCACCTAGCGATAATGAAGACTGAAGACGACGAGGACGAGGACGACGACGACGAGGACTAAGACGATGATGATGACGACACGGTTGACGAAGATGGCGATAATTTACAGTGCACCTACCCTCACGTGTCAGTACGCTTATACATAAAACTGCACACAAGCGATTGATAAACGCATGGTAAAGAACGCTGGACTTGCCAGATTTCAATGAGCAGTGAGTACAAGAAGAAACTGGCATAGGCTGTCTTTTATGCAGAACAATTTTTTCTAAACAGAAAAGAAAAGAGGGGAAGGGTATGGGGTTTGAGAGGTGGGGAAGGGGGGGGGGGGGGAGGGGAATGTAACTGGGTATGAGTCGGCGAGAGGGCGAGCGGGGGCAATAGCACGGGAGGGGGGTGGTGGGGGTAAGAAGTCGGAGGCTTTTGTAAGTAGATGAAAACCATGCGTCCACTGTATTCAAACTGCGTTTTCAAAAGACTAATGAACGACAGCAGTCTCCTCATTCTTGTCGTTGGTCATCCTGGGTTTCAGAGGTGCTGACCTATCACGTGATTGACCACACCCTGTACTCTGCTGGTCTCTACGATAGAGAGCTCCCCCACAGTCAGGACTCCCACCACGACCGCCTCCTCATCCACGTGAGAGGTGAGCACAGCCTGGGTGAAGTCCCCTGACAGTTGATGGCGTCTGTCCCCCACCCACCACATTACAGGAACAAACACTGGGGATTGTGTGTGGGAAGAAGGGGGGACACAAGGGAGTTGTGCAGTACATGGCAGGAAAAGAACACCATCCAATAATGGATGGGAACAGATGAACATCTCAGACATGATGGGGGAAGGAAAGTATCCAACATCCGGTGGAAAATACTATTCATTCTTGGGCAAGTAAAAGGGAGATTATAGCTGTGGATGTGACTTTGTGTTCTGTCACTGTTGTTGTTGATGTTGTAGTTGTTGTTTTCGTTGCTGTAATTATCTATCATCATCATCATCATCATCATCATCATCATCATTATCATCGTTATCATCATCACTTTCTTCTTCTTCTCATTTGCATTGTTGTTCCTTCTTCCCCTCATTTTCTTTCCGTTATCATTTCTTTTTACACTTATATTTTTGTGATCACATTACATAACTGTAGTTTTAACATCAGCTATATTTTTCCTTACTTGATTTTTGTTCTCAATCTGTCTTCAGTAACCGTTTTTTCACATAACAATAAGTATGCACACGATGATTGTGTTTTCGCGCAGAAAATAGTAATCATATCTTTGTTGTTGTTGTTGTTGTTCTAACTGGACAGTCTCTGAAGTGAAATCTGTTTCGTTCTGTCAGATTCCAGCGGGGTCACCATCAACAACTACATCCACGTCACGAAGGCTGATGTCTCCGCCACCAATGGCGTCGTCCACGTGGTGGATCATGTCCTCATCCCTCTTCGCGTGCAAATCTGGCTGCGCACTGGCATCCTGGGATAGACTGAGGGGGTGAATCTTGGTTGACTGCTACACTCCAACTGTACAAATCTCATCGATACTTTTCTGTTCGATGTATGAGGGTATGAGGTGTTTGTAGAGGGACGGGGGGGGGGGGGGGGGGGGGAGAGGGGGAAGGGGGATAATGGTATGGGGGGGGGGGGGGGGGGGGCGGGATATCTGGAAACCTTGGCCCCCATCTCTTCCTCCAGTGGTCAGTTTTCTTTTAGCCATCGTAGACATCTATATACCGAGGAACTCATCGATCACTATTGTTAACCATTCCTTCAATCAAGCTGGCACAAAAGCAGAGGTATGGGTGAGGACAAAAGGGAGAGACAAAGCTGGGGTTGGGGGGGGGGGGGGGGTGAGGGGGTTCTTGTGTGTAATTTAAAACACGATTGGACCTCTTGGGGACTTAATCATGGAAAGACGAGATCTATAATGTGGGATCGAAAAGTTCTTGGCTTGAAGTGACAAAAGGAATGGGTTGTTTGAATATTTAGTTTAGGCAAACATAATGCAATTGAACAGGTGCTTGTCTGGATACTAGGGTGCTGAATGCGTTTCGCTTGTGCACGTCCCATGAAGTTTGTGTTTAAGTAGTGAGCTTATATGAGGTGAAGGGAATATGTACATGAAAAAAAAAATGCTCGTGCCAAATTTTGCAGTACTTCTCAAACCCTTGGGTTGCATGCATCGTTTCATCTGTAAATAGTTTTGTTCATGTCATTCCAAGTGAATGGTTGTTCTGTTACTGAACTGAATGTCGTTTCAAGAATAAATGGTTTCAAACTGGAATGTGTGTGTGTTGTGTGTGTGTGTGTGTGTGTGTGTGTGTGTGTGTGTGTGTGTGTGTGTGTGTGTGTGTGTGTGTGTGTGGTTGATGGATGGATGGATAAATGGATGGATGAATGTATATACATATGCATGCATGTATGTCTGTATGTGTGTGTGTGTGTGTGTGTGTGTGTGTGTGTGTGTGTGTGTACGTACGTACGTACGGACGGACGGACGGACGGACGGACGGACGGACGGACGTAAGAAGCTACGTAAACACGTCCGTCCGTCCGTCCGTCGATATATATGTATGTATGTATATATGTACCTACGCACGTACGTATGTACGTACATACGTACGTATGTATGCATATATGTATGTATGTATGCATGTATGTATGTATGTATGCATGTGTGTATGTTTAAGTATGTATGTATATAGGTATTTTATGTATGTATGTATGAATAAATGTATGTACTTTGTATATACACATGCATATATGAATAAGCATATCTCTATCTGTCTATCTATCTGTGTCTATCTATCTGTCTGTCTGACTATCTATCTATTTATCTATGCGCACATAAAACGAAGATGAAAACAACAGAGTTATAAATGAGTCCCAATATTTGGACCTGTTAAAGGTCTTCCTCCCGGGACGTTCATGACAAGAATGAAGCCAGGTGCCCAGTCATGAGCTAAGGAAAACAATTCATAGATATAGTCACTCTCTCACCCCCACCCCAAACCCCACACACCTATCCCCCAACCTCTACACGCCCACCCACATCACGATAACCACGTGT
>JADBJO010005159.1:77500-82500 GCA_016801955.1 Conus betulinus
ATTAACCAATGCGCGCGCGCACACACACACACACACACACACACACACACACACACACACACACACACACACACACAGAGACATGCACACACACACGCACACGCGCGCGCAAAAACACACGCGCACGCACACACACACACACACACACACACACACACACACACACACACACACACACACACACACACACACACACACACGCCTTGTCTGGGAAAGAATCAGAAAACTAACACACTGGGAAAGAAAGAAAAACGATGATGAAATAGCTACCGTTGTTGATGCTGTTGATAAGAATTTTCGCATTACCGGCAACGTGAGCAGCTGATGCACATGGGAGAGCATAGTCTTTCCCTGTGGATTAAATGGATGAACGAACTTGAGCCACAGAGCGAAATGGTTGGGGGGAAGAGGATGGGGAATATGGATGACAGAGGAAGAAGATGACGACGTTGCTGTAATATTGGAGTGTACACTGACTTGAAGGTATGTCATGTCATTGCTGTAATATTGGAGTGTACGCTGACTTGAAGGTATGTCATGTCATTGCTGTAATATTGGAGTGTACGCTGACTTGAAGGTATGTCATGTCATTGCTGTAATATTGGAGTCTACGCTGACTTGAAGGTATGTCATGTCATTGCTGTAATATTGGAGCGTACGCTGACTTGAAGGTATGTCATGTCATTGCTGTAATATTGGAGTGTACGCTGACTTGAAGGTATGTCATGTCATTGCTGTAATATTGGAGTGTACGCTGACTTGAAGGTATGTCATGTCATTGCTGTAATATTGGAGTGTACGCTGACTTGAAGGTATGTCATGTCATTGCTGTAATATTGGAGTGTGCGCTGACTTGAAGGTATGTCATGTCATTGCTGTAATATTGGAGTGTACGCTGACTTGAAGGTATGTCATGTCATTGCTGTAATATTGGAGTGTACGCTGACTTGAAGGTATGTCATGTCATTGCTGTAATATTGGAGTGTACGCTGACTTGAAGGTATGTCATGTCATTGCTGTAATATTGGAGTGTACGCTGACTTGAAGGTATGTCATGTCATTGCTGTAATAATTGGAGTGTACGCTGACTTGAAGGTATGTCATGTCATGTCATTGCTGTAATATTGGAGTCTACGCTGACTTGAAGGTATGTCATGTCATTGCTGTAATATTGGAGTGTACGCTGACTTGAAGGTATGTCATGTCATTGCTGTAATATGGAGTGTACGCTGACTTGAAGGTATGTATGTCATGTCATTGCTGTAATATTGGAGTGTACGCTGACTTGAAGGTATGTCATGTCATTGCTGTAATATTGGAGTGTATGCTGACTTGAAAGTATGTCATATCATTGCTCTAACAGTGGAGAGTATGCTGACTTGAAAGTATGTCATATCATTGCTGTAATAGTGGAGTGTATGCTGACTTGAAAGTATGCCATGTTATTGCTGTAATATTGGAGCGTATGCTGACTTGAAAGTATGCCATGTCATTGCTGTAATATTGGAGTGCATGCTACTTGAAAGTATGCCATGTCATTGCTGTAATAGTGGGGTGTATGCTGACTTGAAAGTATGCCAGTCATTGGCGTAATATTGGAGTGTATGCTGACTGGATAGTATGTCATGTCATTGTTCTGGTATTGGAGTGTATGCTGACTTGAAAGTGTGTCATGTGTTTCCTGTAATATTGGAGTGTATGCTGACTTGAAAGTGTGCCATATGTTTGCTGTAATATTGGAGTGTATGCTGACTGGAAAGTGTACCATATGTTTGCTGTAATATTGGAGTGTATGCTGACTGGAAAGTGTACCATATGTTTGCTGTAATATTGGAGTGTATGCTGACTGGAAAGTATGTTATGTCATTGTTCTGGTATTGGAGTGTATGCTGACTGGAAAGTATGTTATGTCATTGCTGTAATATTGGAGTGTATGCTGACTGGAAAGTATGTTATGTCATTGCTGTAATATTGGAGTGCATGCTGACTTGAAAGTAGTCTTGCAGAAAGCACTGAGTTGAGTGTCCAGAAAGAAGAAAATACGATTTGAAATGAAGTATTGTTATAGCATCCCCGTGACTGACCTGTGGATGTGATGTTGTCTTGGATCTATCTTCACATCCCTTTCGTTCCAACTCCACAACTATTATGTGGCTTACAAAACAGTGTTCCCATTGTAAGCACAGAACAGCCATTTTAAAACATGACCATGACATGTGATAATGTGCCTAAAGGAAATGTACTAGTTTTGCTGGGTTCTGTGACTTTAACTGGAACGAGGTATAAATCAAGAAATGAAAAGATAGGAACATGGCGTCTGACAAGTGTGAGAAGAAATCACGACTAGAAAATGCATGGCAAGGATATACTGCCAGGATAAACTTGAACGATCAGCGTGTCCAAGATGCGGAAGGTCTGACTTTTCTTAATCAATGGAAAAAGAAAGTATACCGTCCAAAGTGTACTGGTGCAGACTCTTCAATCTTGAGGTCAGACATGTACGTGGGCAAACAGAAACAAATACAGGTAACCTCGATTTGATTGAAATGAAGTATGAAATGAAGCAGGGAACAATAATCAGTCAATAACAAACAAGTAGGTAACCCTTGCTTAGATGATGAAAAAAAACACGCCCGTGACTCCAAGGGAATGCAGTTACGACACCGAGACGCCTAGCAGATATGACAGCACAGAGCGCACAGAACACACAAGGAAACATTCCTCCAAAAGGATGCTCCAAGTTTGCCTATATACCCTGTACCAGACACATCTACACAGCAACAACAACTGGAGAAATGAACTAATACAAATTTTCATTCATTCAAGACTGGCACAGCCTTTTCGATCCTGCATGTAGTCAGACAAGTACATGGATAACTAGAAATAAAGGTAACCTCGATTTGATTGAAATAAAACATAAATATGAAATGAGGCATGGAACAGTAGACTATAAATAACAAACAAATTAGGGTATCCCTTGCAACCATGATGAAATAAATGCACGCCCCTAACTACAAAGGAATGCTGCTTACGACACCGAATCGTCTAGAAAATATGACAGCACAGAGCACACAGAACAAACAAGGGGAAAACATCCCGCCAAAAAGGACGTTCCAAGCTTGGCTGTATACCTTGTACTGGATACATCTACACAACGACAACAACTGGAGAAATGAACAAAAATATAATTTACATTTATTCAAGACTGGCACAGCCTTTTCGATCTTAAATATACTCAGACAAGTTATGATACCAAGCAGTAAACAGTTTCATTTTGCTGAAATACGTAAAATAGCTTGGCTTCTGGTCAGAAAGAGAGATATATAAAAAGGAAGAATTGACAGGCTCCCACAACTTTCCAACACCAGTCTACTTACCGCAGGAGTGCCTTTAACTTAGCTGCCCTGTCACCTGCTAGCACATCGGCCTCTCCGCCTAAAAGAGAAATGAAACAAAAACAGGGTTACAGTCGACATTAGTGATTGCATAATACGTACACATGTACGCGCGCGCACACTGTGTGTGTGTGTGTGTGTGTGTGTGTGTGTGTGTGTGTGTGTGTGTGTGTGTGTGTGTGTGTGTGTGTGTGTGTGTGTGTGTGTAAGCTGAATTAATTTTTCTTGTAAAGATCTGAAAATACTGTCAGTAACCGTCAGTGCCAACAAAGGAAAGTTCTCTCCAACACTTAGGTCAATGTGTTTATATTTATGTTCTCATTGTGCTCCATATAGGGAACTTGTATTGTCATGAAGATAGTGAGTGAGGGGACTAGACTCACTCTGTATGACCCCAAAATGACCTAGATTGAACTAAAATGTCTTTTCAAGAGTGCTAGTTTTGTTGCTGTTTTTGTTGTGTTTTTTCAATGAAGCTGGTGCCATCATCAGGTAGTAAAAGAGGACCCGGAAGATGTCTCAGTCTGGGCTGACATACCTTACTCGCTACCTCCATTCTCATTCTCCATCTTCAACCAGTTTACCTGCCTGAAGAGGTCACCATTCCCCATCTTCAACCAGTTTACCTGCCTGAAGAAGTCTCCATTCCCCATCTTCAACCAGTTTACCTGCCTGAAGAGGTCTCCATTCCCCATCTTCAACCAGTTTACCTGCCTGAAGAGGTCACATTCCCCATCTTCAACCAGTTTACCTGCCTGAAGAGGTCACCATTCCCCATCTTCAACAAGTTTACCTGCCTGAAGAGGTCTCCATTCCCCATCTTCAACCAGTTTACCTGCCTGAAGAGGTCACCATTCCCCATCTTCAACAAGTTTACCTGCCTGAAGAGGTCTCCATTCCCATCTTCAACCAGTTTACCTGCCTGAAGAGGTCACCATTCCCCATCTTCAACAAGTTACCTGCCTGAAGAAGTCTCCATTCCCCATCTTCAACCAGTTTACCTGCCTGAAGAGGTCTCTATTCCCCATCTTCAACCAGTTTACCTACCTGCCTGAAGAGGTCTCCATGCCCCATCTTTAACCAGTTTACCTGCCTGAAGAGGTCTTTCCTCCACCTTTTCCCTTCTCTCTGCCTTCAATTCTATCTCCAGCCCCAAATCGTTTTTTACCCTTAAACTTGCCACCCTCTTTTCCCATCCCAAACGGTCAAGAGCAGAAGAAAGATGGAAAGACAAAGACAGTAAATGAAACACAGAGCGTTATACCGGCAGATATAGTGGGCTGGAATTTAGAATGCTTGCAAGTATATGATTTGTGGGTACTATACACTGCCAAAGTAAAATTAAATATGAATAAAATAGTCATAGACGAAAGCGTTTCCTTTGTGTATTGCAGCACCTCATGTATCACCCTATTTTAACATTTTTCTATAACTGTGACCTGGTAAAAGCCATATGAATCACTTAAAAAAAGCATTGCAATCATTAGGCATTAAAAGCAGTATGACTCATGAGTCATGGTTTTCATTTTCATTTTTTTTATCAAAAATTCAGTACTGTCAAGGCACCCACATCTTAAAGTAGGCTGCCTTAAAGCTTACATGTAC